>CAKNYM010050989.1:41970-99352 GCA_932195095.1 Andricus curvator
GTCGGAATCGCGTCGAGATCGGGAAATATCGCTCGACGGCATCACTAGTCGTGGTAGGGCTTGAGCTTTCCTCTCATGAATTTGATGCCTATTTTGGCTGTAGCATTGCTAATGACAGGGCTTCCCATGCCAGACAGGCAGAGAACAAAGAGGACAGAGACTGAGGAGAGCACCAAAAACCCATAAAAATAATGGAGAAGTTATTTAGTCTATATAGACGCTGGTCGCTTCCCGAGGATCGTCGGGGCGCCCCTGAAGCCACCGCTGGGGGTGGCAGCATGCAAGCTGGTGGTGGTGGGCTACGTGATGGACAGGTAGATCTCACCGGGATACGTGAAAGCACTACTGTCCAGCCAGGACATCGGCAAGAAGTGGTAAGCAGCAGAAAATCAGCTGTGCCTGCGAAGGATGTTTCGATTGGGAGCCCCCAGCCGACCACTTCCGCAGGAATGCCACGGCAGCTCCTCAATTTTCAAACCCATCATGATGAGTACTTGATGCGCTGCCAATTTGAATACGATATGGGAGCGACCACAACTTTTCCTGACGGGATGGCCTTTCGCCAGAAGTTTGTGGTGATTTTCCCGGAAATAAAGACTGTAACGCAAGACGACTTTAAACTACGAAGGCGTCAGATAATAGACGACAACCTCCTCCCTGGAAGAACCATCAACCGAATAAGATCTGAGGTTGATAATGCATTCCGCCAGAAACTCCAGGGTGCGCAGACCAAAAAGAGGATCAAGTGGACGCTGGAAATGAATGGAGACGTGATCAGATGTCACTTTCGGGCAGCGGCACGGGGCCAACTAGTCCTGTAGCGCACCTCGCAGATGCTTTGAAAGAGGAGGTTTATATACCCGTGACACGAGACGCTATGGACGAGATGGGGCCGGATCTGGGGGATGTAGCAAGGCAACTCTCTCATGGTCGACAGTCTTTCAGCCGCCGGAGCCTGCCCCTGCTCCTGCTAAACGCATTGAAGAGCTCGATTAGGAAAGCCTGCGTCTCATGGTGTGCTTCACTGATGCCATCCTAGAGTTCGCAGATCAAGAACCAACAATGAGAAACGGTCTGCCGAAACTTGCTGCAGGTACAGATTCTTGCATATTGCGTTGCGTTCGCGTGTGCCAGGATGATAAGCATAAAACTCAGAGACCAGGCTACTAACAACTATGCTTCAAGAAAGATGTCAGAACCTCCACGGAAGTTTCGACTCCGAGGCGAGATTAATAAAATAAGAGCAAAACTGGGACGGTTGTACCAATTTCGAAAGGGTAATTGGTCTCAGAGCCTGACTCGCCACGTGGAGGAGCTCCTTCGCCCATATAATATCGCGGACTTGCAGATGGCAAAAACAAGACCCAAAATTATTGTGAACCACCTAGGGCCGAGGAAATGGTCAGATATTGGTCGAGCATCTGGGGTAGTCAGAGGTCAAGTCAACTGGATACGACGTTGCTTCGTCTAAAAAAGGACAGAGTTGCACGGTTGCCTGGGATGAATAATCTTAGTAATTTTTAGTATTTTAGTAATTAATTTTAGTAATCTTAGCCTACGATGTAACTCGTATCCTAAAGAGGGCTAAGAACTGGAAAGCCTCGGGTGTGGAAGGGGTGCACAGATTCTGGTACAAATACCTAGGGGTTTTGCACCTCGCCCTTTCTGGGGCTCTTCAAAACATCTTCAAAACATTTCTGACTTCGTCTATAAATATTGTGAGGAGAGCAACGTCCTCTCCGAAGAACAAAAAGGTTGCTGTCGAGGCTCCTGTGGTTGCAAGGACCAAGTCACGTTTGACAGTGTGGTTGTGTTGCATGTGAAACGCCACCAACAAAATTTTGCACATGACCTACATTGACTACCAACAGGCGTTTCTCTCAGTGCCCCACGATCATTTACTTGAGGGCCTTAAGACATATAAGATATGTCCGCGTGTCATCCAATTTCTTGATCACGCTATGCACACATGGTGCACAAGGATTAAATGGTTTAGTCATGGGGTGATGAGGGGTACACGGTCCTTGCCCATCAAACGAGAAATCTTCAAAGGTGATTCATTCAGCGCATTATGGATTTCTTTAGCATTGAACTCACTAAGTTGGACTCTCAAAAACACGTCTTATGTGTTCAAAATTGAGGTGGGAGTGGCTGAGTCTCAACTCACTTACCTCCTGTACATGGACGACATAAAGGTTTATGCAAGCTCAGAGTCGAAACTGAACAGCCTACTTAACATCTTGCTGCAGTTCTCCTCTGACATCAGGATGTCTCTGGGTTTGGACAAATGCAGGATGCTGCGTTTGTTCCGTGGAGAGATAAATGCTCCACTGATAGTGGACGACCGTGCTCTGATTGAGGCGAAGACTGATGAAGAATCTTACAGGTACCTTGGCATATTGCAGGCGAGGGGTCCGCTCAACTCAGCTATTAAAAAGGCGCTTGTGACTGCTTTTTCGGGTCGCCCTAATCTGATTCTGGCGTCTGGCCTCAGTGCGAAGAACATCACAATGGCAATTAACACCTATACCATTTATCTCCTAACATACTCCTTTGGTTTTGTAAAATTATTTCATAAGTAACAAATCAATACTTTTCTTCGACCGACGATGTTTAGATTGCATTGAAGAAAAACTTACTTTAAATCATAGCTTAACAAAAATAAAAAAAAATGAATGATTAATTGCTACCAGAACGGTTTTTAATAGTATTTTTTTTCCTTTAATAATAAATTTTATAAACAAATTTCGGGTTGCCCTATGGGTTCACCTTTATCCCCAGTTGTTTCTGATTTAGTTTTACAAGATGTTGAAAAAAGGGCTCTAAAATTATTAGATTTCACACCTGTTTTATACAAAAGGTATGTGGACGACATTTTAGCTATTGTTCCTACTAACAAGATTGCAGCTTTCTTAAATGTGTTTAGTAGCATTGAAGATTGTATAAATTGTACTCATGAATGTGAGATTAATAACGTTATTACCTATCTTGATCTACAAATCATTAAAACTCAAAATGGTGATTTACTAACCAACTGCTATAAAAAACCTTCTTGGTCTGGCAGATATTTAAACTATAATTCTCATAATTTATTTGGTCGTAAAATTGGTTTATTTGAAGGTTTAGTAGACAGATGTGTTAAATTAAGTGATATACAATTTAGAAAATCTCATAATTGGTCATATATCAATATATATATATATATATATAATTGGTCACGATAATAGTAGTAAAATAAAGAAAAATAATAAATGGAGTGACACTTACAATAAATTCAAATTAAATTTTACTTTGCCTTACATTCAGGGTTTATCTGAACGGTTAAGGAGTTCACTTAAAAAATTTAATATTAATGTTTATTTTAAAAACACAAATACTCTAGATAATTATTTATTAAACAAGAAAGAAAGCGACTCCATTGAAAATGTATCTGGCCTTACTTATCTGATTAAATGTAAATGTTGCAATAAAGCCTATATAGGCGAAACTGGCTGGAGACTAAAAACTAGAATTGCTGAACACAAAAGAGATTGTGAAGTTGGGAATTTTAACACAGCTTTGTCACAACATTCATGGAAATTTAGTCATTATTTTGATTTTGGTTTTAAACATATTAAAATATTAGCTACGGAAAAAAATACTTATCAACGACTTATTATTGAGTCCACTTTTATAAATAAATGTCGCAATATTTCTGTTAACTTACATACTGAAATTCTAAACATTAATAAAATTTATCAAAGTATTTTAAAATAATGTCACATTTTTTTTCAGTTGAAATAATTTTTTCTCACATTTAAATTTGAATTCTGTTTCGCGCGTTTCTTAATCAGTGGTTTCAACGAAAACTCGTCTATGTCAACGCTCATTACGTATACTGTCTTATTGTTCTCCATATTTTCAACTTCCTTTCGTCATTCCTAACCATTATAAAGATCTCTTTTTCTGTATTTTAAGATGTAGTTTTTAAAGTGAGTGAAGTCTCTTACATTTTTTTGAGACTTCTATAACAATTTTAATGTTTTCTAAATTTTTGACTTGAATTCTTCAAAATTGACATTGGGTTTTATGTTCCTTTTCGATATTTCTTTTAGTCTTCGAAATTAATCTTATCTCAGGTACAAATTTACATTAATTTATGAAATTATTCTTCTTATTTTTACTTTTTCTGTTTAATATTGCTAATTTGAAATATTATTGTATTAAGGTTTTAAAAACCTTTTGAAAAAGGTACGCAATTGTACTAAAACGTACGTAAAGGATGGAGAAAGGAGTTCTTTAATTAATACATTCTGATTTGGAAAAATGTTTTTGGCTCAATTTTTCTTTAATTTTATGTGGACCATAAGAATACAAAATTTACAATTAAAAATTCTCATTCTCCTTTGGTTTGGTCACCTATTCATGACTGATCTCAAGAGGCTTAACAGAATCATCCGCGTGAAAATGTCTGAGCATCGAATGCACCATGAAAGTACAGCTGTAGAGAAAATAGTTCTGCCACGCAAGCTGGGAGGCAGACTGATCTTGGATGTTTGTCGATTTTGTGACTCTCGGCACGCCTAGCTTGAACCAATTTTCACTGAAATGAACTTTGCCTGTCCAAGTTGCCTCGAAAATTTATTTTGGAGATGACTTCCGACTATTTTCAGCATAAAATTAAAAAAAATCGTTAGGGTCCTTTTTAAAATAACTCATTTTT
The DNA here is from genome assembly GCA_932195095.1 of Andricus curvator. NCBI lineage: Eukaryota > Metazoa > Arthropoda > Insecta > Hymenoptera > Cynipidae > Andricus > Andricus curvator. The sequence continues at coordinate 46,673 of CAKNYM010050989.1, forward strand.
TGACAGTTTATAGAGCATTTATCATGTATATTTCTTGGAGAAAAAGTCATATGTGATATTTTTCTGGCCTAAACCCTGTAATTTGGTGACCAAAAAAAACTGCTAAATGCTCAATATCGAGCGACCTTCGAAACGCTTTTAAAATGTTGGAAAAGTGAAAAAAAAAAAATTTCAAAATTTCTCGTCACGGGTACGTCGTACAACTTGAGTCTACGATTAAAAAAGAAAGTAGACAAAATTCCTAAAAAAACTAAAAAAAAAACAATATCCTAACACTAATAGTTTAGAAGATATGGCCTGTAAAAGGGATTTTTCAGTGAAATTTTTTTCGAAAATTTTAGTTTTTGTGAAATATCTTTTCCTCTGTAGATTCTACATGAAAATTGATTAATAATAAGTAAAAGCAGGTTAAATTAGCTGCAAAACCAAAAAAAAACGTTGCTCTAGCTCTAATATTACCGCAATTAGAGCCGTTCAAAGTTGACACATTTTTATTGCACTCTATTCGACACTAAGTTATTGTAAATAAATTGCTTTCTGTGCAATTAAGGTATAAAATAGTTGGTATACCAGTAAAGATGTATCGAATTTCCTAAAAAAGAAGAAAGCTTTTTCTAGATAGTCTTGATTGCCAAATATGCCTTCGAGGATTGAGTATCTTTAAAGAATTAAAACCTTTTTTATTGCAAGCTGCTTGTTGTTCCAGGCTGTTTTCTTAAATTCTATTCTTTGGATGTCTCCTAAGTATATTATAAAAAATATAAATGCTTTTGAAATGCCCAAAGATCCTGGTACCCACGAGGGAAGTCGGAGGAAGGTTTGCTTGCTATGTTTTGGGAAGACAAAGAATATGATAAGCTTGAAAGGGAATGTAGGAATATCTGTAAAAAATTTGGTTGAATTTCACGATGACGATGAACGTTTGCCAAACGTCATCTGCAGTGGATGTGACCGAGACGTTAATCGTGTTAAAAATGGTCTGGAAAAAACCGTTTACTTACCTGATTTCGATCAGTTTCCACCTTTGAGAATGAGTTCAAAATCAACCAATATTTGTGCGTGTCGAATTTGTCAGATAGCGAGAACGCCCAGGACGGGAAATTTTGCAAAAGGCGCTATTTTACCTCAGCGAAAAAGTATTTTGCTCGACATTTCGAATAGTAATAAGACAGGTAAGAGATATTTTCGAATTATCTTAAAATTATTTGTAAAAAAGTTAAAATAAAATGTACGGAAATTTATCTTTCTTATACATTATCTTGCCATCGTGCAATTTCAAACCCGGATGCTTTGAATCCATTTTTTACGTGAATTGGAAAAAAGATCACATTCCTTACGTGTCAACAAACTTGCTTTAGTCTAAATCATACACGCTTTTTTATCATTCTTCCACTTTTTCTGCCTTCAAAGATTGTCTAGAAATCAAAATTTGAAGAACGGTGCACCTTCTGCTTTTCACTAGTAGGGAAAGAAAGAAGCCATAAATGCAACCTGTCAACCCGTCTCGACAATCTTGTTAAATTCGTGAAAGAGTCGCCTCCAAAATCAAGGGATCAGGTAACCTCGTTATTGCTGAAAGAGAGAGTAAAAGAAGGAGAAAAAGTTGGGAAGAATATTAATTTGGCATTGTCTCAACGAAATGGTGGCACATCTCTCAACGTGACTGTAAATCCCCAAAAAAATGATAAAGGAGAACTATCAATTTCAGCAAATGACATGAAGATTGTGCAGTCACAATTCAATTTTAGCCAGAAGACAACTCTTGGAATCGCTGCAGTGCTAAGAGTCGCAAGTAAAAATAGGAAGCTAATTGAACCAAATTTAAAGCGGAAATTGGTAGCGGAAAGTCACTGCCTTGATGACTATTTTACTACTGAAAATTTCGGTTTTTCCAATATCAAGGCTGGTGAAATAACGCCTGCAGACGAAATTTTAATTTCTTGTACTAATTTGGAAGGATTGATTGAATACGTAGCAGAAAAGCGTAAATCTACCGAAGTTCATCCTAAGTTCGGTCTTGACGGCGGAGGAGGTTTTCTACAACTCAGCATGTCCATACAATCTACAGAAGAATCGCAACAACTGGAAGGTTCCCGTCAAAAATATAACCAAGGATTTACGGCGAAACGATTGAAAGATTCTGGAGTAAAAAAGCTTTTTATACTAGGATTAGTGCAGAATTGTCAAGACAATTTCTATAACGTGTCGGAATTATGGTCGAAAATCAACGTTAATCGTTTTGGGGGAACTATTGCAGCAGACCTAAAGATTGCAAACATTATGGCTGGAATCATGTATCACTGCAGCCTTTATCCTTGCACATGGTGCTATGCCAAGAAAAGTGAACTCAGCGAAGGTGGTAACTTGAGAACAATTGGAAACATTCAAGAAAACTACCTTCAATGGCAACAAGCAGGTTCAATTCAAGCACAAGCAAAGGATTATAAAAATTGCATTCATCCTCCAATTTTTACGGGAAACGAACATACGACACTGCTAGAAATAATTTTACCTCCTGAGCTGCACTTAATGCTGGGTGTTATTAATACTCTGTTCACCCACATCTTAAGTGAATTTAATGCAGCCACTTTATTCTCAGCTAAGGTATGTAACGTCGAAAGAGAAGCAACTCATGGCAGTCCAGCTTTCAATGGCAATTCATGCAAGAAGTTGTTCGATCGAATAGATATTTTGCGTAAAAATAGTTCTCTGGGATGCTTGAAATACGTGCAAGCATTTGATGATTTCAAAAACGTAGTTAGAGCATGTTTTGGTCAATATCTGGATCCCAATTTTAAAATGCATATTACGGCTTTCAAGAGGAGCTACCTGGACTTACAAATATCGGTTACACCAAAAGTTCATGCGGTTTTCTGTCATGTAGCAGAGTTTTGTGACCAAAGGCAAATGGGTTTGGGTTTTTTCAGCGAACAAGCTATGGAATCCGTACACCATGAGTTTGAAGTGATTTGGCAGAGATACAAAGTCTGCAAGAGTCATCCAGAGTATGGTATTCGTTTACTGAGAGCTATGTGCGAATTCAGCGGCCGCCACATTTAAATCACCTTTGAGTTTTGATGTTATGTCGTTGACTAGCGTGGGAAACAAGTTTTTTTTTGTCCATGGAATGACGGTTTTTGATCTACTAGTATAAAACAAAATGATTATAGTTGAGCTGTGAAAAATTTCCTCTCTAGCTTCGCTGGAATTCGAACCGCGGTCTACAGATTCGAATCCCAGCAGAGCTAGAGAGGAATTTTTTTAAAGCTAAAGACTATAACCATTTTGGTTTAGACTAGTAGATCAAAAACCGTAATTCACTCGAGAAAAAAAATTAAATTTCTAATGTTCATTGAGTTACTAAACAGTTCTGGTTTCAACTTCGTTTTACAATTATTACGTGTAAGATCATATCCTTTAATTTTCATGTATAAAATACTTAGGAGACATCCAAAGAATAGAATTTAAGAAAACAGCCTGGAACAGCAAGCAGCTTGCAATAAAAAAAGGTTTTAATTCTTTAAAGATGCTCAATCCTCGAAGGCATATTTGGCAATCAAAACTATATAGAAAAAGCTTTCTTCTTTTTTAGGGAATTCGATACATCTTTACTTGTATACCAACTATTTTATACCTTAATTGCACAGAAAGCAATTTATTTACAATAACTTGGTGTCGAATAGAGTGCAATAAAAATGTGTCAACTTTTAACGGCTCTAATTGCGGTAATATTAGAGCTAGAGCAACGTTTTTTTTTGGTTTTGCAGATAATTTAACCTGCTTTTATTTATTATAAATCAATTTTCATGTAGAATCTACAGAGAAAAAGATATTTCACAAAAACTAAAATTTTCGAAAAAAATTTCACTGAAAAATCCCTTTTACAGGCCATATCTTCTAAACTATTAGTGTTAGGATATTGTTTTTTTTTTTTAGTTTTTTTAGGAATTTTGTCTACTTTCTTTTTTAATCGTAGACTCAAGTTGTACGACGTACCCCTAACGAGAAATTTTCAAACAAATATTTTTTTTCACTTTTCCAACATTTTAAAAGCGTTCCGAAGGTCACTCGATATTGAGCATTTCGCAGTTTTTTTTGGTCACCAAATTACAGGGTTCAGGCCAAAAAAATATCACATATGACTTTTTCTCCAAGAAATATACATGATAAATGGTCTATAAACTGTCAAAAAATGAGTTATTTTAAAAAGGACCCTAACGATTTTTTTAATTTTAGGCTTAAAATAGTCGGAAGTCATCTCCAAAATGAAATTTCGAGGCAACTTGGACAGGCAAAGTTCATTTCAGTGAAAATTGGTTCAAGCTAGGCGTGATCGGGTTACGCAATTGCGCGAATATTTCCAAAACAGAACTAGCATCTCACACTACGACTACATCTGTAGAGTTGACCTGTATACCCCCTTAAAACTTGCAGCTATTGATTTCCAGAACATCGGACATCTCAATGCTGAACAGCTAGCTGCTCAGTAGCGAGGTAAACAGCCGCACAAGCAACACCTCCAAACATTAGATCTTCCTTCCGTAGATAGTGATGCTTCAAACCTTTGGTTAAGGCAGACCTGCTCTACTGGGAACGTTCATGCGAGGGATATGCTGGGAGCTCGAAATTCGCTACATCTGATTCAGAAGGCAGTGTTGCTGAACACGTGCCACATCTTCCGGAGTTTTCCGGGCGTGAAAAATGATTGCGGCTAAAATCGCCTTCTGTGGCCATGCTGCGTACACGGCAGATGACTGTGATAATCACATTTTTAATTTTTGACATTTTTTATTTTTTTTACGAGGGAAGGTGGAAAATGTGCTAACACACACAGAGAAGGGTCCGCACTTCTCGGTAGTGTCGGGATATTGGTATCATCACTACAATGATCTTAATATATATAAATATACACAAAGATCTTAATTCGATTATTATAGTGATGCTAACAACTACCGACTAAAAACCACCACCCTTTCTCCTTGACATGATTCCGCTCGGAACCGCTTTCGCATTACTTCAGGGGGTGCCGTTCTTTGGCCGTGCCTCGGCCTTAATCCTTTGTGCCAGCTTGGCCTTCTCCTGGTAAACTGGGCTTCTTGTCGGACCTGCCCAGCTACGATGTTAGCTTGCACGTCCAAGAGACTTCTTCAACGAGGCTGCCTCTCTGAACGCCAAGCAACTCCTTGTCCCCGGGCGATGATCTGGCCGGGGCTTATCTTCCTTTGCGGCGCAGAGGTAGCACTGCGGTGTGCTTTCGCATACTGCAGCTTTATGCCCCTCTTTGCCACATCGCCAGCATGATTTGGTCCTATCTGGACCCTCGCAGTTCGCTGCCATGTGGCCGAAGCCTAGACAGCGGTAGCACCTTATTGCCTCTACCTTCTGGTGCACACGGCACGATACCCACCCCACCTTAAGGTGTCCAATGTGCACCAAACTTACAGCCAGATCTTCTGCCAGCTCCACGAAAGCCTTCAGATTGCCTCTGAAGGGTCTTTTCGTGAGGCTGACCCTGATGACTCCAACCGGTTTGCCGAAATGTTTTCGAACGGCTTCCTCTACTTCTTCTGCATCTGTCGTCGTATCAAGGTCCAGAATCTTGACCTCGGTGCGAGGGATAAGCTCACGTACGCTACCCCCGTCACCAACCGCCTCATTGATGGCAGCCGACAGCTCAGCTCTGCCCTTTGATGTAGGTCTCAGTTCTACTAGAACCTCGCCGTGGCTCGTTTGCCTGATCCCCTTGATTTTTACGCCAAGGGCGTCAGGTTTCACCTTCTTCTTAAGGTCCTTGAGGACCGTCGCGTAGTTAAGTCCCTCGGTCGGTTTGATAAGGACCGCCTCGGTTCTAGCTCGCATCTGTCGCTTCTTCTGCTTCTTTTTCCGTTTTGGTGCAGACTCTGGCTTCTTTTCCTCCTTTCTCGGTGTCGAGGTCGTTAGCGCTGTAGCGTTACGTGTCCTCGGCTTTTTGCTTTTCGGCTTGGAAGGACTCATCTCTACTAGACTCAGGGTGGTCTCCCTCTCTCGCTTCCTATCACGGGGAGTGGGAGCTGCCACGGCCTCATCAGTCTGAGTGTAGCTTGTGTCTGTCTTCTTCTTCTTTGCCTTCTCCTTTCGGGTCATGGCTCTCGTTCGGGCAGTTCGTCCAACATTCTCGATCAAATCCCTATTAAGCCCTTCGGTCGACATAGAGTGATCGCGCAGTTTGTTCATTAGTCGCTTCGCTCGTTCCAGCCCTTCCCTAATTGGAAGCCACATATTCCTCTTCGTGCTGCTAATGTCCACCATTTCTTTTATAGTGCCTCGTAACTTTTCAAAGAGACCATACGTCTCTGAGAGTTTGGCATCCATTTCTGTGATCTCCACCTTGTTCACCGATACTTCCACCTCCTCCGTCACGTCCAAAGGACCACCCAACTCCTCGCAGACGCTCCTGTCAAAGTACGATTGGTTTCCCCCAAAATCCATGGAACCTGCACCGGCCACCGGGGCTTGCACCCGATCGGAACCGGCGGGGAGATTTCTACTCCCTTGGGATAGTGTGTTTTTGTCGTAACCGCTCATGACTGGTTTTAATTCGGGGTTCCTTCCCCTAGCTGGTTTTTTGTCCGCACCGAGTATTTGATTTCCTCGCTACCACCCATATCTGGGAAGCGTTCCCCTATCCGCAACCTGGGGAGGCGCCCGATGGGGGTCCAGCAACCCCGCACGGGGTCAGTCGTTGGCACTGGAACTAGCGTTTGTAAGAAAGATGGATCTCTATAAATGGGCTCTCCAGTATGAATGTTGGATCCCTATAGGGCTCTCCAGGATGAATGTTTGGATTCGTATAAACGGTCTCTCCAGTATGAATGTTAGATCCCTATAAACGGGCTCTCCAGGATGAATGTTGGAACCCTATAAACGGGCTCTCCAGGATGAATGCTGGATCCCTATAGGGCTCTCCAGTGTGATTGTCGGATCCATATAGGCGGGCTCTCCAATGTGTATACACGCGAATTATGACGAATGCGCAAGCAGATTATAGAGTTCCGAAACAGCGACTGACACAAACGAATCTACTAATCACTTGCTGCGTTTCGCGACCGTATTTAATAGCAAAGTACCAGGTCATGAGTACCTGTGGGTGGAAGGTGGGCCAAATTAATAATAAAATATAATTTAATTATAATTTTTCGAAAATATGTAATATTGTATCCTGCTTTGTAAAGAATTATTATTATTTATTCATTTATTACTTTAAACACTGCAATCAATTTGGATGGTAAGTTGGTTAGATGGTAAGAAGAAAAAAACTTCCTTACCGGCAAAAAGGACGATATTATAATATGTATATTTTCGAAAAATTATCATTATGTGTTATTATTACTTATTTTTAATAATGTATTATATTATTATATCATATATTACTATAAGCGACGAAGACGCGCTATTTGCAGATTTTATTCGACTTGAAACTAGATCGGGTGACTGCAGCCCGGCATACCTTAGATTATGTGGTTAAAATATTACATTAAACAATGAATCCTTGTAAGCGTATTATGTATGTGGTGAAAACGCGAAAATGCAGGTCAAATTTGATGGCAAGCGCATTTCTTGAGCACCGATAATGTACATCTTTTATTGAACTTCTTCTACTTACTGGAGGACTCCACAAGGATATCATTTCTTGTGTGTTCGTTAAGGGTATTTTGATGATCTGCAAGAATACACAAACAGGTGAAAGTCGGCTACAATTGGCACTCGAAGATTCAAAGCCATGGCCACATTTGTACGAATGCATATTGATACTGGTACTATATGACATAATTTTTGCGTGGTACTTCTTCTCTATCTTTTGTCTGATGCATAAAGAACCAATGATTATACCCTTTGTAATCGTGACTTCAGCCACGTTGATCAATTACCGGTTAACTAACAACCTGATTTTTTTTTGTAGGGAGCGTTCACATTTGATGTTACGCATGTTTCAGAGATGTTAGACACCTCTCTGTCCCTTATCACGTTTTGTTCTTCTTCTTATACACGTAAGTCACGCCTAAAAAAATACACACTCTCCTAAAGCGTGAAGCGCATGTGAACGCTTTCATACCTAAATTTTGTATAATATGGTAAATTATTATGTAACGACATCATACTTTAACAAGAGGAGACAATTAAGCTAGCCTTTGTTCCTCGAATCAATACTGCAGGCCAGGTCTCTTCTTTTCTTTGCACACCAATTAGGACGTGGATCAATAATTTTAACATGCCTAGATATCTAGAAACTTGGAAGGGGTGGAGTAGGCACGACCTTTGACAATACTTCAATTCGGGCATGACTAGACCCCTTAGCTAAGGGAAGGCACCACCAACCACCCCATCATATAAATTATTTTAATATAACGAAACCCAATTAGTCGTTAGTTGGAATAATTATGTTTCTAACGTAATCCTTGATTTGACGAGTCGTCCCACTAGAAGAAACTGCCATCTATGAAAATGGCAGAGACTCCCAGTAGAATCCCGGTAAATCACACCTATGGCCACGCCTCACGACCGTGAGATGAGTGGCCACAGGGAACGACGAAATCACAACGACAGTTTGTCGAAACCCTCGTGTGCCTTAAGGACACAGAGCGACCCAAGGATGACGGACCTCTGCATCCATCTCGTAATTTCCTCGGCATGTTTTTGGCACGCGGGTATGACTTTGAGGTTACGCACCAGTGATAGCTCGGCACTTCCGAGAGCACCAATAACAAGGAAAATTATTTTAACTGAATATTTTGGGCACAGTCTCTGCATGTCCCTTTTAAGGTCTTGATACCCCTCCTCCTTTTCCTTTCTCCTTGGCAGTGATGTTGTAGTTACCTGGAGCCGGGAATACCATCACGAATGTAGTTCATGTCTCGACGTCTTGGAGAACAATGGAAGGCCTCGAGTGTGCAATGGAGACTGCAGTCCGAAAATCGTAATTCGAAAAAATTCGTAACTTCTTGTTTTCGACAATTAAGGCTCATGTAGGGGGTAATCTAACCTACAAAACTCACCTCGAAAAATTGATTTCGAATGCTGGCGCACCGAAAGGATGTCAGGGGGCAATTTTTTTTCCCACAGGAAGCACATATCCCTATTTGAGTGGGAAAGTCCCTCCGAAACGTCAACACTCGCGATAAATATTAAAAAATTAACAAAATAACACAGTTTTCAAATGCCGAAAAAAAGTAATTAAAAGTAAAAAAGTAAGTAAAACAATCAGCGCCGCGTGGTATCTCGATCGATCACTAAATCTATTCAAAAGGACTTCTGGCGCCATATTCAAAATAGAAAAAGCATTGAAACATATGTAGGAGTAATAATTCTTAATAAGTTATAATATATTATTTAAAAAACATAACAAATAAATATTATTTTAAAAAAATATAAGAAAAAAAAGAAGGAAAAATATATTCAACGCAAAATACTGACTGATAAAATAGATAAATAAAACTTTCCACATTTTCTTCTAATTCTGAGTTGATCTTATAACATTCCCTTCACACCACCCACACAGAAGAAATAATTTACCTATAGCTAAAGAAGATTTGGTAAAGATTTTCCAAATTTGTAATTAGCAAAAATAAGCATTTTCCACAAAATGCAATGTTATTGTGTTTATGATTTTTTCAGAGGAACCTTAGGCTATATAATGTACACCTAACACCCCATCAAACCCACCCACGCAATAGAAATCAACTCTAGAAAGCTGGAAAGACCCGGTGAATAGTTTCCGATCTTAGTTATAGCGACTTTGATTTTTTAAAAAGGTCCTTGGGTTCTGGATTATCATTATAACATCCCCAAAAGTCCATCCACCCACAAGACATAAATTACATACAGCTGTCAAGATTTGGTAAAGATTTTCCAAACTTGTAATTAGCAAAAAAAAGTTATTTCCACAAAATGCAAAGTTATTGTGTTAATGATTTTTTCAGAGAAACCTTAGGCTATATAATGTACCCCTAACACTCCATCAAACCCACCCACGTATTAGAAATCAATTCTAGTAAGCTGGAAAGACTTGGTAAATATATTGCTGTATTATTCTTTGACGAAAAAATAACATTTTTAGAAAAAGTCGAAGTCGTTGTTTCTATGATTTTTTGATGTGATCCTCAGTCAATAGATTGTTATCAGAACACCCATACAAAACCCACTCTCGCATTAGAAATAAATTCTAGAAAACTGGAAAGACTGTCAATATTTGTTTATGGTGGCCATTGAGCACCATGAAAACGATTGGAAATTTGTCGTTTTTCACATTATTCTTGAGAACCAGTTTTCCAGCCAAGTTTTTTATTATTTATTCCAAAGACATTCTGACTCTTATGGTTTCTTTCTAAACCTGAATTCGAGTTGGAATCCAAAGGCTCAAGTCGATCAGACTTGATAGTGGCCGCTAAGCACTATGAAAACGATTTGAAACTGGTCTTTTTTCACATTATTCTTGAGAATCAGTTTTCGAGCCAAGTTCTTTATTCTTTATTCCAAAGACATTCTGACTATTACGGCTTCTTTCTAAACCTGAATTCAAGTTGGAATCCAAAGGCTCAAGTCGATCAGACTTGATAGTGGCCGCTGAGCACTATGAAAACGATTTGAAACTGGTCTTTAATAATAATGGGAAAAAATACCAGTTTCAAATCGTTTTCATAGTGCTCAGCAGCCACGATCAAGTCTGATCGACTTGAGCCGTTGGATTCCAACTCGAATTCAGGTTTAGAAAGAAGCCATAAGAGTCAGAATGTCTTTGGAATAAAGAATAAAGAACTTGGCTGGAAAACTGGTTCTCAAGAATAATGTGAAAAACGACAAATTTCCAATCGTTTTCATAGTGCTCAATGGCCACCATAAAAAAATATTGACAGTCTTTCCAGCTTACTAGAATTGATTTCTAATACGTGGGTGGGTTTGATGGAGTTTTAGGGGTACATTATATAGCCTAAAGTTTCTCTGAAAAAATCATAAACACAATAACATTGCATTTTGTGGAAAATGCTTATTTTTGCTAATTACAAATTTGGAAAATCTTTACCAAATCTTCTTTAGCTATATGTAAATTATTTCTTTTGTGTGGGTTTCTTATATTTAAAAAAAAATAATATTTCTTTGTTATGTTTTTTAAATAATATATTATAACTTATTAAGAATTATTACTCCTACATATGTTTCAATGCTTTTTCTATTTTGAATATGGCGCCAGAAGTCCTTTTAAATAGATTTAGTTATTTTGTTAATTTTTTAATATTTATCGCGAGTGTTGACGTTTCGGAGGGACTTTCCCCCTCAAATAGGGATATGTGCTTCCTGTGGGGGAAAAAATTGCCCCCTGACATCCTTTCGGTGCGCCAGCATTCGAAATCAATTTTTTGAGGTGAGTTTTGTAGGTTAGATTACCCGCTACATGAGCCTTAACTCTATCTCCCTCGTAGCGCTCGGCAGGGCAGGATTGTGGCCAAAACCATAAGTGCGACAAGAATGGTAGTAAGGCACTTTTAGAGCCGCATTGTACCTGTCGAGATACGTAGTTCCCGCGTGATAGGAACACCTGAATAATATGTGTTCTAGGTACTCAGTGTGTGCATGACACGCTCTGCATCTATCGCTGGGAACTTCCTGACGTAAAATGCGGTTACGGTATACTAAGATGGAAATAATACCGTGCTGGCACTCGAAAATGAAACTCTCTGTACCTGAATTGAGTCCTGATGATCTGAGAACAGGAAAAGTTTGCTCCTTCGACAAGGGCTGATTTTCTACATTTCTGTGAAAGTATACGTGCATTTTCTAGTCGAGGAGCTGTTGGCGGAAATTTTTAAACTTTGCTTTCTTTACTTGGGCTCTTAGAAGTAAGGCATCTAGATGGAGTAATGCACATTTCTTTCTCCTGATGTTAAAATTCTGACCAAGGGTCTCGGCCGCCTGCTCCGCGGCTTTGTAGAGGGAAGCTTCTTTGCCAATCATCTCGTGTTTCCTGGCCATTTTTAGAAGAGGATCTCTTCAATTTGCAACGATGTAAGCCAGGGCTCGCCAGAATTCAGTCTTTGAATGACAAGACGGACAGTGTCAGTAACGAAGACTAGGTCAAACAGGCCCTCATAAATTTTCGTCGAACTTGTCCTTCGACTCATCCCTAATCCTTCACGGTAAATTACAGTTTGAAATAAAAAAATAAAATGTAATGTGAATTCAAGTAGAAAAAAATCAGACCCTTCAGTGTGAACAATGAGCCGCAACCAGCCGTGTTTAACGACCGTAATCCTTTTCAGGATTCCTGGAAAACGAAGAAAAAAATTAAAGAAAAACTTTCTGTCAGTCTCGCACTTGTCGTGTCAGTCTGCACCTGCTGAAAGTGGCGAGCCCTGATGTAAGCTGTACCCAGAACCATTTTGTTATAAAGACATTGGAGACGCATAAGTCCGCGGACGCCTTGACGGCATGGGATATATAATCGCGGAACGCACGGATTGATATGTAAGCTCTTCTGCATATGCATGATCTTACTTGTGGCGATATCGAGAGCCGCAAGCTCGTGCTTCGCCCGTGGAACTAACTCAAGCGAGTAGAGTATAACCAGGACGACAAGCATGTTAGTCGCAAATACGTGGTCCAACCACGTATCTTGTATCTGCTTCTGAGAGACTCCTTCACTGATTTTATGTCCTGAATGCGGCTCTGAGGCGCGACTTAGTATGCATAGGTCTCCCCAGTGTCAAGGTGTCTAATAACACTCATATCAACACTCATATCCACAAGCTCCGGGTCCCCGGGAACGCCAGTAATTCATCCAAGTTGAATCGTGGCACACTTGTCCAATCCAAAGTCCATACCAATCTTTCTTTTGTACCCCTCGACGATACTTAAAGCATATATAGGCTTTAGCGACTACCTGTACATTTCTCAAACGTTAAGATAGTGTGTGCTTTTTGGCGATACACTTCAACTTCCGTATTAGGTAATTCCCCGTCGACTTGTCGCTCTTCCATTGTTTACTGCAAAACGCAAAGTTCAAACCTCCAAAACTTTGTTAAGTTTTAACTCCTCTCTAACGTTTATTAACAGTGACAAACTATCAAAAAAACCCATCTCTCAAAATTTCTGTTACATAACTTGTAAAAAAAGTAACAAAAACCTGAACATTCGCGAAACCTAGAAAAATTGTTTTGTTGAAAATTCATTACCAAGATTTAAGTAACAAAACATATTTTTTAACAACAAATGTCACCCTTTTCGATTCCTCTCAGAATTTTTCTTACCTAACTTGTAACAAAATTAACAAAAACCTGTACATTCGCGAAATCCAGCAAAATTGTTTTGCTGAAAATTCTTCACCAAGATTTAAATAACAAAGCACATTTTTTAATAACAAAAGTCACCCTTTTTGATTCCTCCAAGAATTTCTGTTACGTAACTTGTAACAAAAGTAGAAAAAAACCTAAAAACTCGAGAAATCCACTAAAATTCTTTTGTTGAAATTTTCGTAGCAAGATAAAAATAACACAACAACATTTCTAATACCAAAAGTCACCCCCTTCGATTCGTATCAGAATTTCGGTTACACACTTTGTAACAAAACTAACAAAAAAATTCAACACTTGCAAAACCCAGAAAATATTATTTATTGAAAATTTGTTACCAACATTTAAAAAACAAAATACATTTTCTAACAAGAAAAGTCACCCTTTTCGATTCCTCTAAGAACTTCTGTGACATAATTTGTAACGAAATTACAAAGAACCTGAGCATTCGCAAAACTCAGAAAAACTTCTCTCTTGAAAATTGTTCGGCTAGATTAAAATAACACAATACCTTTTCTAACAACCAATGTCACCAAAAAAACTGAACATTTACGAAAGCTGGCAATATTTCTTTCTGGAAAATTCATTTCCAAGATCTAAATAACAAAAAAAGTCACTCTTCGGTTTCTCTCAGAATTTCTGTTACATAGCTTTTAATAAAAGTAACACAAAAATAACTGAAAATTCGAGAAAACCAGGGAAATTGCTTTCTTGAAAATTTGTTGGCAAGATTAAAATAACACAAGACCTTTTTTAACAACAAAAGTCATGCTTTTTATTTTTCGTTGAGTTTCTGTTACATAACTTGTAACAGAACTAACAAAAAACTAAACCTTCGCGAAATCCATCAAACTTTTTTTCATGAAAATTCCTTTGCCCATCAGTGGCATTTCCGTAAAAATGATTCAATTTTTCACTCAAGACCCATTTGTATCTACTTCACCAGTGAAATCTCACTGGCTTCAAACATAGCGAGCAAAGTTCAGTACCTACAATGCGAATCGCTAACGAAAAGGTTTTCGAACAAACATGGAAAAAATACCTTATTAGTTAATAATCCGACCGAAAATAAAGCATCCCTTTCGCAGAATTAAGGAAAAGTAAAACAACGTTAACATCTTAACACATTTTGGTCAAAAACTACCGAAAAAGCTTTGGACACAGGAACCTTAATCATGCATCCGGAATTAATGCCAATAGTGCATTATTTTGTGAAAATAATGAAAAGTGTAAATAATTTCAAAATTTGTGTGACATTTATTAACTTTTAAGAAACAGATATGAGGTTCTCGTCAAAGTGAAACCTTGTCCGTTGCGTTCCTTGATAGAAAAACTACCCAAAAAGCTTTTGAAACTTTTTTTGAACATTTTTTCTGAAAGTGAGGAGAAGTTTCACTAATTGGTAACTTTTATTATAAGCCACGGCTCAAAGATAAGAAACACCGCACGAGTCTTGAATTCTTTCCCTTTGAGCACCGCTTGAAAAATTCATAGAACGTTTTCAAGCGAGGATCTATGGGTCGAATACGTCATTTTTCGGTACTTCAGAATGATTTTGCTTACTCCCATTGTTATTATTCAGCTCCTATAGAAACTTTCTCTTCAAATCTAGCTAACATCTGTCTGGACGGCAAAGTTCGGCTGGCCTACATCTACCTGCCCTCTCAGTTCGTGACTCGGGTGACCATCTACGCTTTATCTTCTCTCTTTCTATATTATCTGTCCTCTATTTCTTCTTTTGAAATCTATAGTCAATTTTCCTATTTCGTTCTCCCTTAGTCTATCGAATTTTAGATAACGATATTTTCTTCACATATTTTGTATCTCTTGTTTTCCTTTAGCGGGATTTAATAGTTTATAGTTTTTTTTTATAACTGAATTGATATTTTGACTTTTACTGTTTTGATGTATTCAAAAATTTAATTATTTTTTTTCTTGATTATTCAATTTTATCATAGTATTTTAATTAGGTTCAGGCGTTCAACATTCGGAGAGACGGTGGGAACCTTTCCCACGACACGTTATTCTCTCTCTCCTTCTCGCAACTGGCCAATCAGCGGCCTGAGTCCCACCCTCCCTCCAAGCGAAGAGCGTCCTACACTTGGGTCCGCCTGCGTGCGACCGACGAGAGGAAAGTTGATCGTCGACTTGTAAACCATCCGGTTGATATTTTGTCTCTGTGCGACTACATCGTGTATTAGTCCAAAACAAAAATCGAGCGTTCTTCAAAAATAAGACTTTTCTTATTTCCACGACCCGATCCTCTTTCCAGGGCTTCATAGTCATCGAGAGGTTCCAATTCTCAAAATACCTACACGCTCTTCCAGTATCAGGCCAAGTGCTCTGAAAATAAGAATCTCATTTCCGCGTTTTGGAACCTTTCCAGAGCTTCACAGTCATCGAGAGATTGGAGTTATCTGAATATCTATACGCTTCTTCCAGTATCAGGCCGAGATGTTTCCCACAAATACAAACAACGTAACTCAGGGACAACCAAAACGGCTTAGTCTGAACGCGTATCGCGGACGTCATGTCACGGGTCCGGATGCCAGACCGGTTTACACTGTCTTTCCCCAACGTTTAAGTCTGAACGCGTACCGCGCCCGTCGTGCCCGTGAAACGAATATTCCTCCCAATAAAGTCCATCGTCATAATTCCGGGGCGAAAACCGCGTCAACCACGGTCAAACGGAAGCGTGTAGGCCAGGGGTCTCGAGAACGCGCCCGTCGTCGTGAGGAAAATACTGCTCACGCTGCCGCCTTTGAAACATCCCAACGTTCGACACCTCGGAGGTTCCAGTGCAGAATCCGTCAACGGTTCCCGCTTTACCCTCTCTATCCCCCTTGACTCAATCGATGCGACCTTTCCATCCCGTGTCCGTGCCAGAGCTGATTTTTGGTCCAATGAGAACGTTACCGTCTCCCTCTACGTTGTTCTCTGGAGACGAGGATATGCTGTAAATCCCGACCGGAAGTTGCCCGGAAAAGTTCCCCAGGTCCCCTGTACGGCCTTCCAGTAATATGCAACATGCGCTGTTTTAACTCTTTACCCCCCCCCCCTCTTTTGCTATATTGTAATCCCAGAATCGTTTCAAATATCAATAAATTTACTCGAACTCGACGTCAAATACGAGGATGATCTTCTTTCCGACGTAGTCATCGCATTCGCCTGAGGCGGCCTCAGCGCTCTTTGCTTTATCCTTAAACACGAACAGGGTTACAACTCATCTCGCCCCCCCCCCCCCCGCTTCGTGCTTCCGGGACCGAGGACGATCACCTTTCTGTCGTCGTCACCCCCCACTCTTCGCTCAACCCTCGAACACAAACTACCCAAAAAAGTTTAAAAACATAAATTCGAATTATGCAACCGAAAGTCAAGCAGTATTTTCTGAAAACGAGGAGAGGTTTCACTAATTGGTAACTTTGTTGACCTTGGGCCTTTTTTATAAAATTTCTTAAGAGTTTTTCGTCAAAGTGAAACCCTGTTTGTTGCATTCTCTAATGGAAAAACTACCCGCAATATTTTTTAAACATAAATTCCAATAATGCCACCGCAAGAAGTGCATTAGTTTTTTAAAATCATGAAAAATGACAATACTTTCTAATTTCTGTGACATTTATTAATTTTTTAAATATGGGTAAGAAGTTCTCGTCAAAGCAAAGGCTTCGTTGTTGCATTCATCGATGGAAAAACTACCCAACAAATTTCAGAAACATAAATTCCAATCATGACACAGGAAGTTGTGCATTTTTTTCCAAAATCAGAAAAAATGTAAATAATTTCTAACTGCTGTGACATTTATTGAAAAAAATAGATAAGGGGTTCTCGCAAAAGTGAAATCATGTCTGTTGCGTTTCTTGGTGGAAAAAGTACCCGACAAACCTGTGAAACATAAATTCCAATGATGCCACCACAAGTAGTGCATTATTTTTTGAAAATAATGAAGTTGTAAATAATTTCTAGCTTCTGTGCCATTTATTAAATAAAAAAAAAGATAAGAAGATTTCGTCAAAGTGGAACCTTGTCTGTTGCGTTCCTTGATGGAAAAACTACCTAAAAAAACTTCTGAAAAATAAGTTGCAGTAATTGAACCCCAGCCAGTGAATTATTTTTTGACCATCATGAAAAGTGTTAATAATTTCTATCTTTTGTGACATTTATTGATTTAAGAAAAATAGGTAAGGGGTGCTCGTCAAAGTTGAACCTTATCTGTTACGTTCCTTGATGGAAAAACAACCCGAAAAACGCCTGAAACATAAATTGCAATGATGCCACCTCAAGTAGTGCATTATTTTTTGAAAATAATGAATTGATAAATAATTTCTACCTTCTGTGCCATTTATTGATTTAAAAAATAGATAAGACCTTCTTGTCGAAGTTGAACCTTGTCTGTTGCGCTCCTTGATGGAAAAACTACCCAAAAAACAATATAAAAAATAGACGTTACATACACTGGAAATTTCGGTTTTTAGGGGTTTTAATTTTCAAGTAGAGTAAAATGGTATAATATAAAGATTGTGTCTTTATCGTTTAAGACAAATAAACTAAATGTTCTGAAATGATAATATAAAAAATTGTTTTTATATTTTTAATGACTTCAATGATCATCATGTATTATTACATTATAATAAAAATATACAAGAAATTATAACAGGTTAGAGCTGAATGCGGAAAAGTCCAAGGTTATGGTGTTCAGAAAAGGAGGGGGAAAGTAGAGGTGTGGTGATGGAAAGAAAGCGAAGAGGTAAAAATGTTGGAAAAGTTACCCAAAAAAATTCTGAAACGTACATTGCAATGGTGCCACCACAAGTAGTGCATTATTTTTAAATCATTAAAAGTGTGAATAATTTCTAACTGCTGTGACATTTATTAACTTAGAAAAAATATATATAAGAGGTTCTCGTCAAAATGAAACCTTGTCTGTTACGTTCCTTTCGGGAAAAACTACCCAAAAAACGTTTCTAACATAAATGTCAATGATGCCACCACAAATAGTGCATCATTTTTTTTAAATTATTAAAACTATAAGTAATTTCTAACTGCTGTGGAACTTATTGATTAAAAAAAATAGGTTCTCGTCAAATTGAAATCTTGTCTGTTGCGTTCCTTGACGGAAAAAGTACCCAACAAACCTGTTTAACATCAGTTGCAATGATGCCACTACAAATAAAGCATTTTTTCAAATAATTAAAAGTATAAATAATTTCTAACTGCTGTGGAAATTATTGATTTAAAAAAAAGAGGTTCTCGTCAAATTGAAACCTTGTCTGTTAAGTTCCTTGATGGAAAAAGTACCCAACAAACCTGTGTAACATTAATTGCAATGATGCCACCACAAATAATGCATTGTCTTTTAAAAATCATTAAAAGTATAAACAATTTCTAATTGCTGTGGAAATTGATTTAAAAAAAAGAGGTCGTCAAATAGAAACCTTGTCTGTTACGTTCCTTCAGGGGAAAACTACTCAAAAACCTTTTGAAACATACATTTCAATAATGCCAACACAAATACTGCATTATTTTTTGAAAATCATGAAGTGTAAGTAATTTGTAACTTCTGTGACATTTATTCATTTAGGAACAAGAGATAAGAGGTTTTCGTCCAAGTGAAATCTTGTCTGTCGCGTTCCTTGATGGAAAAACTACAAATTGTTGTTACTTACGGTGATGAGAGTCCTCGCAATATTTTGAGGTTGAACGAGGAAAAGAGGAGGACAGCCGATTTTTCATTAAACTGTCTGAAAAAAGATTGTGAGAGAAAACAATCAACATTTACGAAATTCAGGGAAGAACCAGATTTTTACGTGCCTTAGCAATTATACGAAGCGCCTTTATGCAGGACAGACAAGCAACAAATAGACACAATTTTGAGGAATAAATGTCAAAATCTTCTCACGCATGTACAGTAACACAATTAATATGACTTACTTTCCAACAAGAAGTGAAGCTGAAACAAAAGAACAACTCTGATGCATAGAAAATTCATGTAACATATCAGTGTTTGGAATAAACGAAATGTTTAAAACCAAGATTCAGACCTGTAACAGCATTGGAAAATTTAAACCTTTCCGGCCTTAAGGTAATTTTAAAAACTTGGTAAAATCCAAAGAAAAGATCTTCCTTTGACGCAAGCTTGATTTTTTTGCGAAAAGGGATAAGCGTTTTTAACTATTCGAACATAGATTAGAATTTAGGTTTCGAAAATTTTGCACGTATTTTTTCCATCAAGAAAGGCAACATACAAGGTTTCAATTTGACAAGAACCTCTTATCTGTTTTTTAGGATCAATAAATGTCACTGAAGGGGTTACACCACTGTAAATTTTTTAGAAAATCGATTTTTTTTTTTCGCTTAAAATTTAGTTTAAACCTTGTAGAATATGGGGCAAAAGGTTTAATACATGAAAAATTTTTTTTCTGTTTAATATCACGTTTTTGCTGAGGCGTGTCGGGCGTCTCTCATACGGCTACAGGCGGTAGGAAGCTCGGAAGGTACCCTGTTCCCTCTTACCCATTGATGTTCAACTTCTGTGATACACTCACAGACGTCCCTAGAGAGGATTCGTGTACAATTCAAACAAAATTTTCGAACAAAAGTAGGTTAGTGTAGCGTCAGTGCTCATTCGGAAAGTAAATCTTTCTTAATGTCTAAAACTCAACTCAAAACTTTAAACGAGTTTTTCTCAAAACACGATTTTTCAAAACGGCACGCAGCATAGCTCGAACAATTTTCAATATTTTCTTTTCAAATTTTAACCACATATTTTAAACAACATTTTGAAGAGAATGACGTACGGATTTTTCGATAAGTTAATTTAAACAATTTTTATAAACAAATGACTTGACTTTTTTTCGTCCAAAAATTACATTTTTGCTTCAAACACTTGTCAATTTTACAAAAAACTATATTTTTCAAATCCCGTACGTCATTCTCTAGCTATTCTTATGCAGATTAGGAAAATTTTTTTTTTTTTGTTCAAGCTTCAAATTTGCGGCCGTCCTACTGCGTGCCGCAAAAAAAAAATCTGCAGGAGAATGGCTCCAGTGCCGCCATTTTGAAATATTTTTTAATAAAAAAATTTCCCTGTGAAGCTCAATACATGCTTAAATATATCCTCAAAGCGCTTTTTCATACTACCTTTCCTTCAACCCAAAAAAAATGTCCAAAAATGCATGCTTTTACAGTGGTGTAACCCCTGAAGTTAGAAATTATTTACAGTTTTCATGATTTGACAAAAAATACTGCACTACTTGCAGTGTGATGATTTAAATTTATGTTTCAAAAGTTTTTTGGGTAGATTTTCCATCAAGGATCGAAACAGACAAGGTTTCACTTTGACTAAAACCTCTGTCCTATTTAAAAAAAACTCAATAAATGTCACAGAAGTTAGACATTATTTTAACTTTTTATGGTTTTAGAAATATAATGAACTAATTGTGGTTTAATGCTTGAAATTTATGTTTTATACATTTTTATTGGTAGTTTCTCGTTCAAGGAATAATTTGAGGAGGGTTTTCATTTAACAAAAATCTTGATCTATTTTTAAAAAATTGTTAAATATCACAGAATTGACTAAGGTATTCAAAATTACCTAGATTTTCAGGAAATAATGTACTAGTTCCGCTTGCATGATTAATGTTTTTGTTTCCAAAGCTTTTCGGTAGCTTTTGAGCAGAAGGTGTTAAGATGTTAGGTTTGTATTACTTTTCCTTAATTCCTACAAAAGGGTGGATTATTTCCCGTGAAGTGGATACAAATGGGTCCTCAGTGAAAATTTAACTCAATTTTAGAAAGATACCACTGATGGGCAAAGGAATTTTCAAGAAAGAAAGTTTGGTAGGTTTCTCCAATATTGAGATTTTTTGTTACTTTTGTTACACATTATGTATCAAAAAATCTATGAGGAATCGAAAAAAATAACTTATGTTGTTAGGAAAGGTGTTGTGTTATTTTAATGTTGCCAACAAATTTTCAAGAAAGAAATTTTGGTGGATTTTGTTGTTAGAAGAGTCGTTGTGTTATTGTAATGTTACTAACAAAATTTTAAGAATGAAATTTGGTGGTTTTCTCGAATTTTCAGTTTTTTTCTTACAAATTTTCCGAACAGCAATTTTGCTAGTTTTCGCAAATGTTCAGTCTGCTGTTAGTTTTGTTACAAGTTATGTAACAGAATGTCTACGAGAAAACGAGAAGGATGAATTTTCTTGTTAGAAAAGGTGTTGTGTTATTTAAATCTTGCCAACAAATTTTCAGGAAAGAAATTTTGCTGGGTTTTGTAAATGTTCAGTTTTTTTGTTAGTTTTGTTACAAGTAATATAACCAAAATTCAGAGACGAGCCAAAAAGGGTGACTTTTGTTGTTAGAAAAGGTTTTTTGTTATTGAAATCTTAGTAAGGAATTTTCCAGAAAGAAATTTTGCTGGGTTTCGTAAATGTTGAGATTTTTTGTTTGTTTTCTTACAAGTTATGTAACAGAAATTCTGAGAGGAATCGAAAAGGGTGACTTCTGTGGATAGAAATTGTTTTTTGTTATTTAAATCTTATTAATGCATTTTCCGGAAATAAATTTGTCTAAGTTTCGTCAGAGATGAGGTGGGAGATTGCCGATCCCATACATTCAGTTTCGAGTGATTCTCCGCAGTGCCCCATCTCGAAGTAAGCTTTTGCGAACTAAAATCAAAGCGCCCCCAATCGAAGTAGCCAGTTTAGGAACTAAAATAGACAATAGACGCTCCTACTTGAGTGGTCAGGCAGGGCGAAATTTTTCCAGTTTGATAATGTCGGTAGAGAAGATCAGATTGGGTAATTTTAGTTCGTAAACTGGCTAGTTCAATTGGGGGCGCTTTGATTGAAACATTGTCATAAAAGAATCCTGGAAGCAGAGATGAGGTGGAATCTCTGCTGGAAGATTGTAAGGCAATTTTTATCATTTCGCACAATTGAAAAAAAATCAGGAAAAATTCGAATTAATGTAAAACATAGTTTTGAAACACTTTAAAAAAATAATTTAAATATTGAGAAGATTTAAAATTTTAAAAGAAAATATAGATTTTTGAAGATTTTGAAATAAAATTTTGGAACCTTTTCAATAATTTTGAAGGGTTTCAAGAAAAGAAATTTTTTTTGTAAGATTCCTGCGAAAGCTTTAATTGCTTTTTTTTTTAAATAATGTTTAAAGAAAATTCAAAAATATTTTGAAACATTTCGAAAAATCAGACAAATGAAGAATCCCGAAAAAGAGTCTTAATAATTATTTTTGTATATCGCGTTGAAAATTGGTGAAATATAAAACAATGTTATTGAAAATTAGATGTTTATTTTTTGGTTGAAAATGTAACATTTTTTCTTAATTCGTTGCTTTTTGGTAGAAAATAAATCTTCTTGTTCGAAAATTTATCTTTCGTATCGAAAAATTAAGTACTTGGTTAAAAAAAAACATCTTTTTGATTGAAAATGTCACAATTTTTTTGAAAATCCGCTGTTTGTTGGTTGAAAATGTAAAAAAAGTATAAAATAAAAAAAAATAAAATATAAAATAAATTAAACTATAAAAAACTATACACTTATTTAAAATCTTTTTAAATTTTTTTCTAAATTTTATTTTTAAATTTTATATTTAATATTAATTTATTAATTAATATTTAATATCTTTATATATATATATATATATATATAATTCTTCTGTCCGTGTGTATGTGACTGAACTCCTCCTAAACGGCTGGACCGATTTTGATGAAATTTTTTATGTGTGTTCCAGTGGATTCAAGAATGGTTTAGATTCACAATTCAGTCCACTGGAAACTGTTTATTTAATTAATTTTTTATTTATAAATTAGGTCAACAGGACAACGTCTGTCGGGTCCGCTATAGTTTATATTTAAAGTTTTATTTTTAAATCTATTATATATGTTATTTCATTTTATTATATATAAAATTATATATAATTTTTTAACCAAAATTCCATTTCACTGTTTCCCGGAAATCGTAAAATCTTAAGAAAATTTTTTTATTTTCCTCAAAAAGACATCGTTCGTTGAAAATGGCAAAATTTATTGAAGCATAATTTGATCTAAAATAATTATGAATAAGTTATTCATTTTTTTTATACAAACCCTAGAAGACCTGAAAGAGTCACGACATTTCAAAAAAAGTTCTGGAAAAATTGAAAAAATCATGAAATTTTGAAAAAAATGACTGCATTTTTTTTATTCAAAAAATTAATTTCGAAGATTATTAACCAAAGTCTTAATAATTATTTTCATACGCTGCAGCGATAAATGGTGGAGATTAAGAATTCGTGTCGAAAATAAGTTCGACTATTTCGTTAAAAATTCCTTTTTTTGTTGTTGAAAATTGTTGATTGAAAATTGCACTATTTTTTCAAAATTCATTGTTTTTGGTTGAAAATGTAACTATTCTATTTGTTTTGTTATTGGTTTAAAATTAATTTTCTTACAAGGGGAGTGCGCGTGACGGGGGCACGGATTTTAATCATGTTTTGTGAGCGAAGAGGGCTTAATTTGAGATGGAAAAAGCTGAAACCGTTTACTTAGATAGAAAACGGTTTATGAGAAAAAAGGGTTGAAAGAAACTCGTGCACTCGTTGAAGGAAACATCGGTTTGAATTAGAGGACAATCGAGCAAGCTACGATAAAGCAATGGTCTAAGTTGCAGACTGCAAACTCTCTCGTCATGGGTTCACGTCCTGGTACATTATAAAATTTTTTTTTGTTTCTATTCCTTTTTTTTGAATAGTTTAACCCTGAATATGCATAAATATTATAAAAACAATAGTAAAGAGTTTTAAACAAATATTTTAAGATTAAAAAAATTATTTTTGACACCAAAATATTTTAATCAATCAGTTCATGTTTGCAGCATAATTTTTTATTTTGAAAAATGAATTTTAATCGAATATTCCAAAACATTTTGAAACATTTCAAAAAGTATAATAAAATTGTTAAAAAAGATTCTGGAAGATTTCAAGGCAATTTTTATAATTTTGCAGAATTATTGAAATTTTTCCTGATTTTTTTTAACTATTAGAAAAAAATCAGGAAAAATTTCAACTCATTTGAAATATAGTTTTGAAACTTAAAAAGATAATTTTAATATTGGTTTTAAAATGGTTGAAAAAAATAATTTGTTGTGGAAAAATTTGTGAAAAAAGTTTGTTGAAAAAAAATTCGTTGAAAAAAAAAATGTTGAAAAAAATATGTTGAAAACAAATGTTTTAATAAAAATGTTTCGAAAAAAATTTATTTGCAAAAAAATTTTATGAAAAAAATAATGTTTGGAAAAAAAATTCATAGAAAAACATTTTGGCGCTTGAAAACGTCTACAATGTGCATTTGTTTATATAATTTGTTCATAAAATGAACAAATATCAATGCATGGCAACATTTTTTTAGAAAACATCATTGGCACTATAATTGCAACAAGATTAGAAGAAAAATTGATTTCGTTTTGCTTAAAAACGCCTAAAATGTGCATTTGTTTATATATTTCGTTTATCAAATAAACAAATATTAACGGATGGTAAATTTCTTCCAGAAAACATTATTAGTAATGTCATTACAACAAGAGTACAAAAAAAGCATTGGTTTCTGCCTATTAATGTCTGCGATGTACATTTGTTTATAGAATTTGTTTATAGAATTGGTCAATAACATTAATTCTTGAATTTTTATGGCCACGTATCATCCAAACAATAAAAGCAAGCAATTTTAGAGCAAGAATATACTTTGAAAACAAAAAGTTCTTCATGTCGATTATTTGTTAATAAAATTTGCTTTTAACAATGAGCTTTATAAGGTAACAATTTTTGCCTTCTTTGTTATACCGCTGTGCATTGAACCCAAGTGACTTGAAGTATAAGAAAAATTGTGTCTAGGAGATAAAACATGAAATGCAAAAAAACAACACTTTTTGCGGTTTGCATTAACATAAAAATTAAATAAACAAAAAAATAAAATATACACTCACAACGCTTTCTATGAAATTTTGTCCTGAATTGTACAACAAAAAAAATGATCTTAAATCGGTGCATTATTGCGTTCTAAATGTCCTTTTAAAATTTGAATCTCGTTTTTCATTTCAACCCTCTGTGGACCGCTACGTCACAGACCCACATCTGGCGAAGGAGAATCGAAAACCCGACCCGATCCCGAGTCGATATATCGCATTCCGAGCCAAAGTCGAGCCGAGAGAAAACCGATCACGGGTATCGAAAACCCGATCCCGACCCGACAAAAAACCGACGCGATCTCGACACGATCACGAGAACGTATCGTATCGAACGGCACCACTATTGAAAATTGAACTATTTTGTAAAAATTCGTTGTTTTTGGTTAAAAATGTAATTATTATATTTCTTATTGGTTCAAAATTAATCTTCTTAGTTGAAAAGTCATTTTTATAGAAAAATCAACTATTTCTTGAAAATTCATTGTTTTTCATAAATATTTTATAAATATTAGTAAATATTTTCAAGTTTCAAAATATTTTGACTCACTTTAACGCTTCTAAAATTCATAAATATCATTGTTCAAAATTCATTTTTATGGAAAATTCAACTATATATATTAAAAATAATAATCCAAAATATTGTAAGGAAACTTCTTCAAATTTTTCAAAATTTGAAAAAAGAAATGTTGGAAAAATTTGACACATTTAAAAAAATAAATACGTGGCTAATCAGTTTTGAAAAAAATTATAACTAATTTAAAAATTTAACGAATAAAACATGGAAAATGTTTTTTACTTCGAACAATTAATTCTTGGAGAATATTTCAAAAGATTTCGAAAATTTTGAAATCAAAATCTGAAATATTTTAAGAACACTTCTTCAAAATTTTTCAAAATTTTAAAAATTTAGGACAAATTTGACTCATTTTAAAAGATAATAAGAAGGTTTAAAAGTTTTGAAAAGATTTAACAATAATTTAACAATTGAATGGATTAAAAATTGAAAATAATTTATATTTGGAAAAAATAATGCTTAGACAATATTTCTGAAGATTTAAAAAATTTTAAAAGAAAAATCCGAAATATTTTAAGGAAACTTCTTTCAAGTTATTAAAATTAACACCAAAAAAATTAGTGAAAGTGCAGCCTATCAAGACGTTAATTTAAGTCTTAACAGAATCTTAAAACAAAATATTTTTTATTTTTGCAAAAAAAATTTGAATACAAAAAATTTGTTGAAAAAAATTATGAAAAAAAATTGTATGCAAATAAAAGTTTAAAAATAATTTTGTAAACAAAAATTTCTTGAAAAACCTTTTTTAAACAAAAAGTTTGTTTGAAAAGAAATATTTGAAATGACTTTATATGAAACAAAAAATTTTGAAAAAAAACTTTTAAAAAACTGGTTTGAAAAAAAATTTTGAAAAACAAAATTTTTTACAAAGAATTTTTCGAAAAAAAAATTCCAAAGTGTGGTTTTGTTTTGAATTCGCACGATGTAGCGAAATGCCATTGGTAGGGCGGAGGGGAATCCTCAATTTCTTGTCACCTCTACGCTTCTACTTCGTAGAACCGGCGGAGAATTTCCGAGAAATATACTTCCCCAAACAAATGAAATAAAAATAGAAGAGCAGCTCTTTAAAACTGCTTTCTTGGACACTTCTTATATCTAATTAAATGGTCTTTACTTAAACTTAAATTAAGTAAATAAATTGGTTAAAATTAAATAAATTAATTTAAAAAGTGTCTAATGTTCTGTTAGCTTTTAACACTCTTCACATTTCCCCATTTTGTATACCAATAACTGAGTTATTAGCGTCAACCTTAAAAAAACCAAATAAAAAAACAAAAAGATAAAAAAAAGTTTTAAAAAATCTAGGGCTTTCAATTTCGGCAGACTATGAAAAAGCTGTAGAGTTAAAAAAATTAATTTTCTCTCCAATTAGAATAATTTTTAATACAAAATAAAAATTTCAAATAACTATTTTTAATCTCTTCAAAATTTCTAAAATTCATAAATAATTTTTAAGCTGAAAAATTAAAATTTAAAAATTACCTTAACACCTTAGAGATTTGTAGAAATTTTCAGAGGAATCTTAAGAAAATTTTTTTATTCTTTCAAAATTCTTAAAAAGCTTCTAAATTTTTTTTCGATATACTCAAAAGTGTACGCTTGGTTTGAAATGGTTTGAAATTTTTCAAATTTTAATTTATGATAACACCTTTTCAAAAATTCTAAATAAATTTTGAAATAATTCAGTTTTCTTAAAAAATCTTTCAATTGTCTTAAAATCTCCTAGATCCTGTTTCGTGTGTTTTAAAATAAAATCTCAATCATTGAAAATTTTCCCGGAAATCTCATTATCGGTACCGATAACTATTTTGGTTTCCGGTACCGACAGTTTACACATTTCGCAAATTATGATATATTTACCGGTGTGAAAAATTTTACAAATTGTATACTGCAGTAGCAAAATTTTAAGAGCAGAATTATTTCCTAATAGTAAAAAAATCCTTTGCAATTAAAATGTTTTCTGTTATCAATAATGTTTAGAAACATTTGGAAAAAATTTTATCATGAAATAAAATCACTAATTTGGAAACTTTGATTTACACAATATTGATGTTGCAGTAAATTCGTAATATTAATTAATAGACTTAATCAATAGACAGTTAACTTAAACAGGCTGCAAGAATAAAAAAGAAATACATTTGGACTGTGACTGACAATATTCTTAGAAATTTAAAAAAAATTGAACGGCAAGAATAAAAAACGAATACCTTCGGACAAGCACAAAAATAGGATTCATTTTGGAAAAAAGCCCGCTTGAAAAGTCACGCTTTAAAAAGACAAGAAATAAAAATTAATTATTCTCTTTTGAAGATCTAACAAACATGTCCTCTTCTTTTTTCATACCTTGCTTTGTCAATGAAATCATTAATGTCGGTTAATGTATAATATACATAATTATATATATAATATAAATAATTTATATTATAAATATGTTCAATCGTATGTATATTTTTGAGACAAAATTTGAAATATAAATAAATGACCGAATCCATTTCAAATCAGGCAGGTTCTACACTTGAAGTTGCAGTACAAGATATCATAAATGCGTAAGAGAACTTTTTTAAATGTGCAACCTATTTTCTCAACATTTTTTTTTAGCTGTTTTTGTTTTCAAGAAAAATGTGAAAATTCGATTTTATAAAAAAAAATTCTACTGGCCACAAAAGTTATTTAGCCCGCATTAAACTCACAAGGTATTTTCCTTATGATAGTACAAATTCAACAAAAAATTGGCAAAAAATATAAGTGTGGGTTTTTTGAGAAATACACTACCAGAATCTGAAAAGAAATCGTAAATATCTCAATTAGTTCAAAAGTTATACGAGTTTAAAGAAAAAATTGGGGTTTTTTTTTAAACAAAGACAAAAATTCAAATGCGCATAACTCTGTAAAAAATTTTTTTTTCACGAATCTCAAAAATATGTATCGCCTAATTTTCTCTAAAAAACAACATATTTTGTCCCTGAATTCAAGTGTAGAACCTGCCTGATTTGAAATGGATTCGGTCAAATAATGAACAATTTTTTCTTACTCAAAATTTTTATTAAATTATTTGAACAAAGTAAAATTACTATGTTTTTGTTTAATCACTCACTGATTTGTTTGAGTATATTTATAAACAATTTAATAAGTTTGTTTTCTGGGTATGTAACTTTTTTTAATTGTCAAGTAATTGTCTAACATTATAGTGTCTAACAATATTTTAAACCTATTTTGGGTACAGTCGTTGCAGCTCTCTTTTAAGGTCTTCATACCTCTCCTCTTTTTCTTTCTCCTTGGCAGTGATGTTGTATTCGGACGGAGCCGAGAATTCGATCACAAATATAGTTCGTTTCTCGAAGTCTTGGAGAACGATGTCAGGCCTCGAGTGTGCAACGGAGACTGCTGTCCGAAAATCGTAGTTCCAGAAAATTTGGCACTTCTCGTTTTGGACAATTGACTCTATCTCCCTTGGAGCGTTCGGTAGGGCAGGTTCGCGACCAACACCGTAAGAGCGACAAAGATGGTAATAAAGCACTCTTAGGGCCGCATTATGTCTATAGATATACGTCGTTCCTGCGTGGGTCGGACACCCCAATAGTATGTGTTCTAGGTACTCAGCGTGTGCATGGCACACTCTGCACCTATCACTGGGAACTTCTTGACATAAAATGCGGTCACGTTATGCTAAGGTGGAAAGGACACCGTCCTGGCATGCGAAAATAAAACCCTCTGTACCTGAATTAAGCCCTGATGATCTCAGGAAAGCAAAAGTTTGCTCCTTCGACAAAGACTGTTTCTCTACATTTCTGTGAAAGTTTCCGTGCATTTTCTTGTCGAGTAGCTCTTGGTGAAATTTTTCAACCTCTGCTTTCTTTACTTCCGCTTTTAGAAGTAAAGCATCTAGATGAAGTAATGCAGTTTCCTCACTTTTGATGTTAAAATTCAGGCCAAGGGTCTCGGCCGCTTGCTCCGCGGCTTTGTAAAGTAACGCTCCTTCGCCAATCATCTCGTGGATCCTGACCATTTTTAGGAGAGGATCTCTGCCATTCGCAACGATGTAAGCTGTACTTAGAACAATTCGGTTATGAAGATACTGGAGATTCAAAAGTCCGCGTCCGCCTTGACGGCGTGAAATGTATAATCGCGGAACTGACGAATTGATATGCAAGCTTTTATGCATATGCATGATCTTACGTGTAGTGGTATCAAGGGCCTTAAGCTCGTTCTTCGTCCATTGAACCACCCCAAACAAGTAGAGCAGAACCGGGACGGTAAGCATGTTATTCGCAGATACCTTGTTCAACGCCCAGGTATGTATAGGGTCCTTGGGAACGCCAGTAAGTTTTCCTTTCTTCAAATTAATTTTGGCACACTTGTCCAAACCAAAGTCTATCCCAATCTCTCCTGTGTAATTCTTGACGATATTTATAGCAGTTTGAAGTTTGCTTTTACCAGAGGCATATATCCTCAGGTCATCCATATAAAATACATGAGTGACCTTATGCTCGCGCTGATTAGTGTCGCTACAGAGGTATCCAAAGGAATTTCGTAGTGTAAGAGATAGAGGCAGAAGTGTAATGCATAAAAGCAAAAAGCTCATGTTATCACCCTGAAAGACGCCCCTCTGGAAGGTGACGTTGTTCGCTGTCACACGATAATTTCTAGATAAGATAGTAAACCTAGTTTTCCAATGAGGCATCAATCTCTCTATGCATCTCACTATGTGTGATCCACCTTCAAGCTTTCCAACAGACAGATGATAAGTCTATGAGAGGTTGAATCGAAAGCTTTCCGGTAGTCAATCCAGGCCATTGACAGAACGCGCTGATGGGCTGCAGCGTCTTTACAGACACACCTGCCAATCAGCAGTTTCTCTCGACAGCCTGCTACACCTTTTTTCGAGCCACGTTGTTCGTACGTCTCTCGCCACACAGGCTCAACTCGTGGAACAATCCTGTTGTTTATGACAGCTGTAAAGATCTTATACAGTGTGTTCAAACAAGTTATTGGCCTGTAATTCTCTGGGTTGGACAAGTTGCCTTTTTCCGACAGGAGTATAGTGCGTCCTAACACCAGCCACTGCGGAATGGGCGTCTCATAATTTAAATATGAGGTGAATATGCGGGCCAAATGTTGGAGTGTAAAAGTAAACTTCTTCCACCAGAAGATCTTGATACAATCTGATCCAGCAGCGGAAAAGTTCTTCGTGCCTCTTAGTGCGTTTTTACCTCTTCGGCAGTGATTGATGGACATTCCTCCTCAGATTTTATGAGGTTGTCGCAAAACTCCTTGAAGCGGATGATATTGTCAGTATCTTCTTTCAACTCTAGTGTTTTCGGGATCTTGTATACCTCTCTGCAAAAAGTCTCTACCTCCTTGGGCTTGGGTGGATTTTTTACAGAAACAGGGAGATCGCTGAAGAGGCGCGATGGGTCAGCGAGAAACTATTGATTCTCCCTGATCCATCTCTCTCTTCTTTATTCTCCTCCTTGTGTCAGATAATAGGCGTATTTTGTCAACAATATGCTGGTTGATTGTCAGCAGCTTTGACTTGTTCAGTGTGTGATTCAAGGTACTTGATTCTTGGGCGAACTTTCGAACCCTTTCCGTGAACGGTCTACCAGATGTTATGTATTCAATCACACATTGAACACGGGACGCATTCTGTCTTGCCCATCCAATCTTCTTGTTCAGTTGAAGCAAGCGTATTTGGTCTTTTGATCCATCGTCGGTTTTAGCCTTCGATTTGAATCAGCCAAAGCTCTAGCAGCACCATAAACTGAGCAATTGATGGTCCAGAGGTCGGACTTCTGCGTGATATCTCCACGAAGGGAGGCATCCATTTCAGCCAGATCTTGAGGTTTAGTAGGAACTTGCATTTTAATGTTCCTCCTTGTCCTGAAATCGCGATCATTTCTCAGAAGGTGCCTGCTTTCCGCGGTTGGTCTCAATGTTGCTTCCTCATCTTCGTCTGCAGCTTGATCAAGCAGCGGTTGGGGAAGCGCTCCGCGTACATATCCATTTTTCCGGAGGTAGTCGGCTTGACTTCGCAAAGACTGATGCGAAACGTGCTGAAGCTCTGGGTTTTTCTGGCACCACAGAGTGTTCATACGTGCCATAAAGCCTCGGTGAACAGGGATAATTCTGGCATCGTAGCAGTCTAGCAAGTCATCCTTGAGTTGATCCGTTCACTGAATGTGGGCGTTTCGCCGGTTCGTCGTCGTGTTTCCATCTACATTATTTTTATCACCCCGAACTCTAGGATGATTGTTGTTCCCACGAGCAGCTAGGGAAAGGGTTCGTCCATGCTTGTAGAGCCCTGCGCGCAAGGATAAGGCTGCATATTCTGAGAGGTCGCCCGGTATACGAGAGTCACCGTTTAAGAAACCTCACCTAGGTGCCATTCAGCTTTCGGCGCTGTTGTTACGCTTTCGCTTACGGGGACCCTCTATCCGAAACCGAGGACGCGTTCGGTGGCTTTGTCATAGGCCCTTCAGTTCTATTCCAAAGGAATCGAAACCGAAATATATATATATATACATATATAAAATAAATAATGGATAAATATATGTATATAATTAAAAGTTTGTCATAAGGATAACCGGGGGATTTCGTCGGGAGCAGGTGCTAATCTAAAAAACTGCTTCCAGCGAAATCGCGGTAAAATTTCAGCTGTAACCGCTTCTCACGATCGTGATATAGGTGGTTTCAGTCTGCGACGGATTCAGTACGATGATCCGGCAAAAGTCTCGTGTACCCTGAGGACACGGAGTGACCTAAGGATGACCTCCTTATTCATCTTCCCCGCAAGCGTCTTAGCATTTTGTTGACACGAAGAGCTGCTTTTCAGGCTACTAACCAGTGAAAGCTTGGCACCTCCAAGAGCGCCGATGATGAGGACGATTAGCTTAACAGAATATTCCGGGTATAACAGTCGCAACACCCTCACAAGGTCTCTATACCTCTCTTTCCTTTCATTCCCCTTGCCTTTGATGTTTTTGTCAGCTGGTGCTGAAAATTCGATAACGAACATGGTTCGCTTCTCGAAGTCAAGGAGAACTATGCCAGGCCTTAAGTGCGCAACAGAAACAATTGTGGAGAATATGAAGTTCCAGCATGTGCGGCACTTCTCATTTTCGACAATTGACTCTATTTCCCTAGAGCGTTGAGCGGAGCGGTATTAGGGCTAATGCTGAAAGAGGGACAGAGATGGTAATAAGGCACTCTTAGTGCCGCATTGTGCCTTTGGATATAGGTCGTTCCCGCATGAGTTGGCCAACTAGCTAGTATGTGTCCTAGATGCTCGGGGTGTGCATGACACGCTCCGCAGCTATCATTGGGAATGTCTTCGCTTAAAATTTGGCGACGGTATGCTAGAGTGCAAATAACACAATCTTGACATGCCAAAATGAAACCCTCCGTGCCCGACTTCAATCCGGGTGATTTAAGAAAAGCAAACGTTACCGCATACGACATTGACTGATCCTCCACATTTCTGTGGAAGATGCTGTGCATCCTCTTGTGGAGGAGCTGTTCTTATCAAATAAAGAACAATTTATTCAAGAGTTAATTACCCTATTATCATTACAGTGAGCCCTGAGCTACCATACTCTTATTGGTTAATTATCTAGATAATTCAATGTAATTATGCGAATGCGCGCGTATAATAATAAACTCATTATTATTTTATTTTTATAGCTTAAATTTTAATATTCAATTTCTGATTTGTATCAGCTCGTGATTTCAATAATCAATTTAATGAACCAAAATACTGCCAAAGAAGTTTTGGTTATTTTATTCCACTAACCGGATATTTTAATTTTAATCTTATCTCTTTATTCAGATCTCTGTTCAGTTAATATCAATTAATTATTATTAATCTTTGTAGTTGCGCATTAAGAGTATTTGAATTCGCATACATCAACTTATTCTATGAATGCTTTTCTATATTTTTTTATATCTTTTCATAAATTTTTCTCTTACTCGGTAAGCTCTTAATCTCGCAAGATGAGGCTAAGGAAGCAAGAGGGAAATTTTCTCTTAAATTCTTTTCAGTAAAATCCTTGATTTTTCTACAATCTCCAGGAAAGAAGTTAGAGTTAGAGGAAAAGGGTGAATCCTTTATTTCACCCCAAGATACTTTCGATTGAAGACTCTTAAGTTTTTCTCTCTATTTCAGAGAGAGAAAGTTTTAATTTGTCAAAGTCTGTCTTATAATTTAGTCGAGTCGAACACGAAAGGAATCAGAAGAAAAGGGTAACTCCTGTATTCCACCCCAATACACTTTCAAGGAACGAAAAATCAGCTAGCTCCATTTTGAGTATAAGGCAGGATCACTCGAAGCTCCACGGCAGGATTAATAGCCAAGCAAAAGGACTCGACGTCAGATATAGAGAGTGAAATCTCTATTCCATCCGAAGCCACATGTGCTCCTAGATGCTCTCGGCTCGCTGCCGAGACGCTGACTGGGGACTTTGTCTCGCGCAAAGGACCCTTTCAACCGTGATCCAACCCACACAAGGTCTAGCCACGCGCAAGTATAAAAAATTGCAGGCAATCATCAACGGTACCAGGTTGGATCATGCTGTCAACTTATGCCCGCGAGGTCTCCCTACCCTAACGTCGCGCACGTGATTGGAAGCTTCAGTTATGCGCCCTCGCGGTCTTTCGCATGCCCCTGCGCTTTCCTAGCCCTTATCGCTCCTTTGCCCGCGTGTTGCCTTTTGCAGGCTTATCCTATTAAACGAGGGTTGCAGTATTTACTGATAAATTGATATTTAAAAAAAAAAGCGCGCTCTCGATTCTTTCCACACTCAAATAAGAAAAATGAGGAACCATTTGGTTAATTATGATGTGTACTTTAAGCCTCACCAGCCCCTTTTTTTCGTTTTTACTGGCAGAAAAAAAAACTGATTTTAAGCATCCGAGAGCACTATGGGTCCAGCAACCTCCAGTTGATTAGGTGACTTCTGGCCATAATTAAAAAAGTTCACGGATTTAGGTGAAAATGGTTACTCAGTGGTTTTTAGGATCACTGATTACGAATCTGAATTCAATATTTTAAAATTCAAAATAGCGGATCTAATTTGGTGTAAAAAATGTTCAAATTTCAACGGATTCACTAGAATTGGTTTTCAAGGGCCCTTCCAGCTCTACTGCTTCCTTGTGGTTATACGCTCGGAATGCAGCGCGGAGACAAAGGGGAAGGCCGGAGGAGAAGGGGTCGTTAAGTGATAATACTGCCCGATGCGAGATCGCAGATAATGCGGCGCCTACGAATGTCAGTGCAAGAGCACTACCTTGACTCTTTGATGAGCGAGAAGGACCAGAACAGAGTGTATAAAGTATCAGCCAGCAATAACTTATCGAATAACTTCTTGCGAAATGGAAGCTTCACAAGGATTGCTGACTGGCGCTTCATAAACCGAGCAAGACTGAACGTTCTTCCTCTCAATTGAGACTCCGGATTCTATAACCCCGCATAAAGTTTACTTGGCCGCTTAAAGTCGTCTGAGTTGGCCCCGATGGCTTGACAATTGTTTTTCGAAAATTCAATTTTTCAACCTATCACTTTGTAGGAAATTTCATGGCAAATCTTTTTTCTTGTGGCAAAAAAGTTGTATCTTGTACCGTTTCTGTGCAAAATAAAAAAAAAACTAGATTTTTCAGAAAACAAAATTTAGAAAATATTTTCACTTCAACTGGCTACGAAAGACGACGTTCGTAATATTTTCTGATGAAAATTTGTGAACTTATCCTTCAAACTATTTTGAAAAGATGTGCTATTTAAAATTAATTGATTTTGTTTAAGAAAATTGTTATACATTTTTTGTCAAGCAGTATCAAAAAAATAACAATTTGAAAATTGTTAGCGAAAGAAATGTTTATTAGGATATAGTGAAGTTTTCTGAAAAGTATTACTTCATTTGAATTAATCGTTAACAAAATATAAGCATTCGAATAGAATGAATGCTCGTGCGCTTGAGAGGTCTTAAATTCGTTGCCGGTTCGTTCTGCGCCTTGTCGCCCGCTAGAATACATATATCTTTGTAAAAAATGTCTTTAGAATAGGTGTATATTAGAAACATAATGTAAATAAAATTCGAGGGCATCTTCAATTCATCTGGAATATTAGCTCGGAAAGCATCATAGGTCTCTTAAAATGTAGAGAACATTGAATTTAATTTTTAGGCAAATATACCTATAAATATTGAAAGTGAATAATTAAAAAAGTAAATATCATCGAGTTGGCCAGAAACTCCAACGGGAGGAAGAAACAGAACCAGAAATAAAGAATATTAGCAAAGCAAAAAAAGGAAGGTATTTATACATACTTCCATTGGAAAGATAAAAACGTCAATACTTATGAAAGTGAATAAAAAATTAATTTATTGATATTTAAGGTTATTTTCTTTATTATTTTTATTTCCTAAGAATTTTCATAAGTAATAATTAGGACATATTCTATGTGTATATTTTTCTTCAATTTAATGTAAAAAATAGAGAATTTTGAACATATGTCATACTACTAGAAATAAAGGAAACAGGATTTTTTTTATTGAGTAATGCATTTAAAATATTAAGTACGTTTTCAGTATAAATTCAAGCACATTACTCAATTTTTAACTTAATTTATGAAATCAAGAAAAGTAGTAATTTTTATTGAATCTCTATAATACTATGTCGGTTTATTACGTTCTTTATAAGATTTTCTACAACTCTGTTCATGTTATTTTTATAAAAAGTATTAAGTACTTGCTAAACAATTTTTAACCAACTGGTGGTATGGTTGCTAACTAGTTACTTTTAATAAAAAATGAAATCAAAATTAAAGTTAAAGATTCAGTAATTTTGTACTGGACTATATATACCGAGAGCATCCTGAAAGAATTGTTTTCTTTTTGTCGAGGCTCCTAAGTTTTTACCTGTCACGCGCTCGATTTATTTTGTTTAAATGATCCTATTTTGTTAACGATTGATTTTATTGAAATAATACTTTTCAGAAAACTTTGGGCTTACTCAAAATTCCCTCGATAAACGAAGCAATTGAAAATTGTCTAACATTATTTTGATACTGCTTGAAAAAAAAATAACTTTTTTCTTTAACAAAACCAATACATTTTAAATAGCGCATCATCTTCACAACAATTTGAAAGATAAATTCTTAAATTCTCGTCAAACAACAGTAAGAACTTTGTCTTTTGGAGCTAGTTGAAGTGAAAATATTTACTAAATTTCGTTGTCTGAAAAATCCAGTTTTTGCATTTTTCACAGAAACGGTAAGGGGGTCATTTACAAAATACGTGATACGTTCAGGGTGGGTGGGAGATCTATCAAAGTATCATTCTCCATGATAAGAACAATGGAAAGATCATCACGCGGGAGGGGGGGGGGGGGGTATTAAAAGTTCGTGAAAAATGTATTACGTATTTTGTAAATGGCCCCTAAAAGACACAACTTTTTGCCACAAGAAAAAAGATGAGCCATGAAATTTCCTACAAAGATATATGTTGAAAAGTTGAATTTTCGAAAAACAATTTTCAAAACATCAGGGGCCAACTCAAACGACCTGATGCGGCTAGGAAAATTTTATGCGGGGTTATAGAATCCGGTGTCTCAATTGTGCTATTAGATGGAACGCAGTCAATAATCAGTGATGAGGCAAGTGTGGGACAACATTTTTGAAATGTTGTGCTTTCAGAAAATGTAATGAAAAAAAAAAAACAGATTTTTTTGAAAATCCTGACTGACCCTAACCCCTTAAGCCAGATATAGTAATAAAAGACGAGCAAAAAAATACACAATTATCAATGTTGCTGTCCCTTTGGTGGTCGGTCCTGCTGCGGTTGATGATATCAGAGACCGTAAGCTTGCGAAATACGAACCCATGGATCAATCGGGGAGCATGTGGGGGCGTGTTGCGCTGCTGGATGTCCCGTTGGAGGACAGAGGGCGGAAATTCTCTGTCCTCTCTGTTCCAATCGGATTTTTTGGTGGCGCCGCGCGTTTCTGGGGGTGCGTCGGTCGGGGCGCCGCGTCTATGTCTAGCATCTTTAAAAATAGTGCCAAGGGAAAACTACTGAGGCTTCCACTGATCGACTGTTTCTTCTCTAGCTCTTTCAGGAATATGAATTCAATTCTATATACTAAAATCAACTATAGTAAACGTATTTGGTCAGGCGCCTTCAGTTACCGAACTTCTGACTATGTATGTATTCATTCACTTGTTAACTGTATAGCGTACAGTGTCATGTGCATGGCATAGTGAATACGAAACGTCAAAAACTTTAAGTTACATTTGTTTATGCAAATATATACTTATTACGCACATATCCAATATTATTTAGTTTAGAATTATCATTATTTGATATATCGGGGTTATATGTATATGAACATGATACTATATACAATTATTTTATATCGGTAAAATATATGCATGATTTCCCTTTATTCAGGATCGATTAATTATCGGTATTCACCGAGTCCTTATCTGCCTGTGGTAATGCTCTTTTAATTGATTGGTTTTCCTCATAGTAAGTTGGGTTGCATCTAGCTAGACAAAATGTCAAAATATAATTTGAATGAAATGATGTAATATTTGTAATTATTTTTGAAAGTATTAAACAATTGATGTTGATTTACTGAATCAGTTCCTTTAAGTTTCCAAATATAATGGATAAGATAGTTGAAATTGTATTTACCCGTAATTTTTAAAATTAATTTACAAGTTTACAAGTTAATCCTGGATTTTTTTATGTCAACGCACTCGAAAGATAAAAAATATATAGAGCCGAGTGACGGAAAGTTATTTCTTTGCTTACCTATAGAATTTCCTCAACTCGTAAAATATTGGTCATTATTAATTTATGGTTCTTGATCAAATGATTTAAAACTCACTTACGTCTTTTCTTATCAAGAGAACACGAGATGAAAATAACAACAAAATTTAACTTTTAAAGATTCTGGAAGGTAGGATTTCTGGGAAAAGGAGTCAGTTGGTCAGTAGAGATTTTGAATCCAGAGATCTTCGTTTATCGCCAGCCATGTGCAGATTTAGAGTGGATTACAGGTTGTTATGTTATGTTGGATTGTGGATGATAATATGGATTTCAATCGTCGTTTTCTTCGGAGTGTTGTTATGTCGATGCAGGCGTTCATATCAGATGAAGTCTTATCATGATAGAATTGCGTTTCATCTCCGGGGCATCCATAATAGAATTATGACGTCATTTAATGCCTTTGTAATACAGCTCGTCTTATCTGCTTCTTACTTGTCATTTTTTCGGGTTCTTTTATTTTATTGCAGGCGTTTCTTCAGCTATACAGGTGGAGTCCTATTATGTAAAGATTACATTTCATGTGTAGAGCGCCCATAATGGAATAGTGATTTTATCGGAATTCAGGAGTCCAATAACTAAGGAGACACGTAGACCGTTTGTCTTCATTTTGTTGTTGTCAATAAAAACAAGAGTACGAAATGTATAATGTGAACTTAAGCAGCGATCCGAGTGATTACGGTTTTTGGTTTTTGAGAGCCTTCATACTGGCCGAATATAGAGATTAGGAAAATCGGGAAAATTCATCAATCTTGCTTGTCACATATATTTTCAAATCATCCCAGAGTCTCAGTAAAATCATTTTTTACGGCTGCATTAATGGAAAAAGTCTTATTTGCCTTGAGGAAAATTCAGAAGGTCAAACCAGTATTCTTGTTACTATAAATTCCGTGATGAACTTCAAAAGTCCTATAATTAATTTTTGTTTTACATAAAAAATAGTATAGGAACCAAGTAAATATGTTAAATTGATTTTTTTCAACTAGATAGTTGTTCCTTTGATTTAAGTGAAGTGGACAATTTAGTTGATCATGATTGCACAATCAAGTAAATAAATTTATCCATAATGAAACATATTTACTTGATACCAAGGGTTGATGCATTTAAATATTTCTTTGAAGGACTAATCAGATTTCCACGAGTCTAGTCTCTTTGAGTCAAGGACCTCCTTTCCTTGAATGCACGAAATAATTGCTTTAGTTCTTCTAATTCTCATTTTCGTTTGATGCTGGAGGCATAACTGTGCCCCTTTGCAGTCCTTTTGGGAAAGTAGGTGTCGTTCCTCCGCCTGTGCAAAAGAAATATATGTGAATAGGATATCTGTTAGTTTGATGGTATTTTGTATTTACCCTTTCGTTTTTGTATATATTTTTGAGATCGCTTTCCGCGTAATTTGGGTAATCCTATCCTTATATTGTCCTCTCTCGTCGAAATGGTCGTGTCTGATCTTCATCGTGCACTCCACTGGCAACGGAAGCAACTCGTTAGTGATGGATATGTATGTGTGGTCAGCCGTACGTACTTTAGGTTTAGTGGCGATAGGCTTGTGGTATTCATATGATTTAACAGTGCTTTGGGAGGGTTTAGTTTGAAGATTTTGATACATTTATATGGATTTGAAAATACTGATAATAATTTATAGTCTCATGGACTTTCCGGCTTCTCTGGTTGAGGTACAAAAGTTACCTTTTTTCTTTTTCTCAACCTTGACTCGCCCATCCCTTTATAATCCGCTATACCCTCGAGGGCAGTCCGCGATTCTTTATCAGCAAAAGGAATAGGTTTTCAAGGGTTCGAATGGGTGACTATATGACTATGACAAAATGAAATTTTCACTTTTTCTTGTCTGAGGTATTCTCGTCCTAGAATTGCGTCTGTAACCGGAGAAAATCTGACGAGACAACGTTAAAAATCACCTCAGAATCTCTTAGGTTCAATTTAACTATGCCTAAAGTGGAAATTCTACCTTGTGTTAATTCCGTGATCGCGATAGAATCATTTTCTGAAACCATCAGGTCCTCGTTTAAAGAATTCAACTTTATTGTATTAATATCGGCTCCTATGTCGATTAAAAATGAGGCTTTTATTTTATTGAAATCAGCGGATGAAAATTCTACAGCTGGGGATTCCAGATTGAATTTGTACCGAAATTTGGTCGCTGTGCTCATCGCTGCGCCTGTGCGGCGAATGGAGTATTCGTTTAAATGATCTGTATTTATTGGAAAAGGAGGTTGGGTGATGATTCCATCATTCGAATAACATGGATTAGAATATCCTGTAGTTTGTAACGGAGTAGTTGGAGAATAAGGATAAGAGTTAAATATATGCGGCTACTCGTATGGAGGATTGTGATTATACGGTAAATGAGAAAATTCTTCCTTGCGTGTCTGAAATGGTGTTCGGTTTTGGATGAGAAGCTTTATATACATAAGTTTGCAGTGTTTGTAAATTGAACATGAGAACTAGGACTACGGTCCCGTGGTCCCGTTTTGCTTCGTACTCGAGCGCGATTTTCAAAGCTGCGTTTAAACTAAGAGGGTTACGTGCCTCTACCCAGCCCGAGCTCCTGATTTTAGAAAAATTTCTCGATCAAAGAATTCATTTACATTTTCTTCTCGATTCATCCGAATCGTCAAGATTTCATGCAATACCATGAATAAGTTTTACGGAGAGCAAAACGCTGTTTTTAGTTCTTTATTATATCATTAGTGGTTGCAAAAACTTTTCCATGGATATTGTCTCTTGCCGCACCTTTTAATCGGGTTAAAGCGGCTTTCAGATATTGTTTTTATCATAATTAGCTGGCACACTTGATTCGCCACTTTTGATATCCGGAATAAAATATCTTAACAGACATATTTTCACCATTATAACTTGGAATATTTACAACTCAATGGTGTGTGGAAAAACTTTCTGCCATAGAAGACTTCTTGGCATCACTAAGGGTGTTATACATATCTCCTTGAAAAGCAGAGACGTTTCTTCCAGGCATATTTGCGATATATTTTCTTAGAAATAAAGGTCAAATCTTTTCTTTATTGGTGAAATTCGGGAATAGATCAATTTAATTTTAGAATGATGCATTTCAATTACGGGTGATAATTTATTCACTCGAATTAAATTAGTGTTCAAAGACGAAACCGTCAACTTTAATTTTAAAGTAATTTGTGATTAATGATTTCTAACCCCTTCAGTTACACTTTCAAGTGTAATCTATCCCTGATATCGTTCCTCTAAAATTTGGAAGTTCAAATATTAAAATTTGGAACCTAAACCTTTTGACTTTTCATATTCGCGGAAACTCCCAGAGTTCAATACGTAGAATTATAATTTTAATTGTCGTTGTTATAGACCCTTCACTTGCACGATCTTGCTACAAAGAGTACATGCAAGGTTAATTGAGCTCGCGAGCACGCGAAGTATACCAACGCCTAAAAAGCACTTCGAACTTCGCCTTGCACCGAAGGTGACCATGCAACGAATCTAAGAAGGACTTATACTCTCAACTGCTTTTTCACAAAAGTTCTATCTTAATACTACACTGAGTTTAAATTTTTTTGAAGTTTATTAAAAACATTGAAAATTTATAACAAAACTGACAATGTCACCGCTGCCACCAAATGAGCTGTCAGTTCCTGAATTTAAGGCGAGTGTAGTTTGATAATATGTGAATAAGAGAGACCAGTATTGTTGATTATGTCAGGTTGGTAAGGTCTGACTAATTATTTGTTGTGGGTACGTTCTCACTAGCAATCATGTGGGGATTCTGTCAGTGTCATGTTTGAAATAAATGAGTTGTAGTTCAGATTAAAGATTGTTTATTATAAGGCAAAGAATAGTTAAACAATTAAGTTGATACATTAAAAACTTGAAACACGCGGTGTGATGGCACACGCCTTCAAAGCCGAAGAAAATACATTGTTTGATAAGAACAATCCAAATAATTAATCATCAACGTTTTTTGGCTAAAAGGATGTATTTTCACGGAGAATCAGTATGCCTGGATACACGTTTAAGCCAGTTTGGATAATTTTCCGACGGATAATTTGATCAAGTTTTTAATATTGTATTTATTTCAGTTTAAATAAAGGAAATAGGAAGGAAACGAAATAATCCACTATAGGTGTTGATATACACCGAGCTCTAACCTCAAAATTAAATACCTTGATTTTGCACTCAACAGAATATAAAAATTAAATATATTTTCGCTCTTTAGTGGGCACGATGTACCTCACTGAAAAATGTATCACGTATTTTGGGAATGATCCCTATAATTTAAAAAAGGGGTTAAACAACCACCGCAGGGTCCAACGGGGAGCAACTGTCATCTATGAAAATTTCACCGGTTTCCAGTAGAACCGCGGTAAATAATAATAATAATATCACTGATTCGTAACCTTAAAGCCACACCCGCGTGCCAAAAACATGCCAAGGCACTTGCGAGTCGGTGTGATTTTCATAGATGGCAGTTGCTTCCAGTGGGACC
This sequence comes from Andricus curvator, assembly GCA_932195095.1. Lineage (NCBI taxonomy): Eukaryota > Metazoa > Arthropoda > Insecta > Hymenoptera > Cynipidae > Andricus > Andricus curvator. The sequence goes on from CAKNYM010050989.1 coordinate 89,836, forward strand.
ATGCGGTGGTTGTTTGACCGGTTTTTTAAATTATAGGGATCATTCCCAAAATACGTGATACATTTAGGGATGGGGGGAGTCTTCCGAAGTATCATTCTCCATGTTAAGAACAATGGAAAAAATATCACGCGGGAGGGGGGGGAGTTCCTGAAAAATGTATCACGTATTTTGTGGATGGCCCCATATATATAAAGACCGTGAGATGGGTGGTCACAGGGCACGATGAAATCACAGCGACAGGCCGGTGAAACCCTCGTGTGTCTTGGGGACACGAAGCGACCCAAGGATAACAGCTTTCTGCATCCATCTCGCAAGTACCTTGGCATATTTTTGGCACGCGGGTATGGCTTTAAGGTTACGAAACAGTGATAGTTTCGCACCTCTGAGAGCACCCTCGGAGCGTTCGGCAGGGCAGGGTCGCGGCCAACAACGTCAGAGCGACAAAGATGGTAATAAATCATTCACGGGGCCGCAGTATGTCTGTAGAAATACGTCGCTCCCGCGTGAGTGGGACACCTGGATCGTATGTGTTCTAGGTACTCAGCGTGTGCATGACACTAAGTAGTATACTAAGGTGGAAATGACAACGTCCTGGCATGCGAAAATGAAACCCTCTGTACCTGAATTAAGTCCTGATGATCTGAGGAAAGCAAAAGTTTGCTCCTTCAACAAAGACTGATTTTCCACATTTCTGTGTAAGTTTCCGTGCATTTTCTTGTCGAGTAGATGTTGGCAGAGTTTTTCAACCTCTGCTTTCTTTACTTCGGCTTTTATAAGTGATGCATCCAGATGAAGTAATGCACTTTCCTCACTTGTGATGTTAAAATTCAGGCCAAGGGTCTCGACCGCCTGCTCTGCGGCTTTGTAAAGTAACGCTCCTTTGCCTCTCATCTCGTGTTTCCTGCCCATTTTTAGGAGAGGATCTCTGCCATTTTCAACAATGTAAGCTGTACTCAGAACAATTTGGTTATGAAGACATTGGAGATTCAGAAGTCCGCGACCTTCTCGTCTGCATGAGACGTATAATCATACTCCTTGACGATATTAAGAGCATGTTGAAGTTTGCTTGGACCAGAAGCATAGATCTTCAGGTCATCTATATAAAATACATGAGTGACCTTATGCTCGAAATGGTTAGTGTCGCCGCAAAGGTATCCAGGAGAATTGCGTAGTGCGATAGATAGAGGCAGAAGTGTGATGCAAAAGTGCAGAGGGCTCATGGTATCGCCCTGAAAGACGCCCCTCTGGAAGGTGACGTTGTTCGCTGTCACAAGATAATTTCCAAATGACATAGTATATCTAGTTTTCCAAAGAGGCATCAATCTCTGTATGCATCAGTATGTGTGGATGAACATTCAAGCTTTCCAACAGACAGGTAGATGATGTCACTCTCGCCACACAGGCTCAATTCGTCGAACAATCCTGTTGTTTAGGACAGCTGTAAAGGTCTTATACAGTGTGTTCAAACAAGTTATTGACCTGTAATTCTCTGGGTTGGACAAGTTGCCTTTTTTCGGTGGAAGTATAGTGCGTCCTAACACCAGCCACTGCGGAATGGGCGTTTCCGACTTTGAATGTGTGGTGAATATGTAGGCCAGATGTTGGTGTGTAGAAGTAAACTTCTTCCACCAGAAGTTCTTGATATCATCTGGTCCTGCAGCGGAAAAGTTTGATTCTCAGCCACTTTGACTTGATCAGTGTGTGATTGTAGATCCCCAGTTCTTGGGCGAACTTTCGAACCCTTTCCGTGAACGGTCTACCAGATGTTATGTAGTCAATCACACACTAAACACGGGACGCATTCTGTCTTGTGCACCCAATCTTCTTGTTCAGCTGATGCAAGCGTCTTTTGGTCTTTTGATCCATCGTCGGTTTTAGCCCTCGATTTGAATCAGCCAAAGCTCTCGCAGCACCATAAACTGAAAAATTGATGGTTCAGAGGTTGGACTCTTCTGAGATATCCTCACGAAGGGAAGTAACCATTTCATACTGATCTGAAGCTCTGGGTGTTTCTGGAACCACAGAGTGTGCATACGCGCTATAAAGCGTCTGTGAACAGGAATAATGCTGGCATCGTAGCAGTCTAGCAAGTCATCCTTGAGATAGCACCCCGAACTCCAGGGTGATCGGCAATGTCTGTTACCCATTTTCGGGTGCTCTGCGCGTTCGATCGTTATGAACCGCATCATCTACAACTTTTTAGTTGTTTGGTGATATAATTGTTGTTGCTACGAGCAGCTAGGGAAAGGGTTCGTCCATCCTTGTAGAGCCCCGAATGTAAGGATAAGGCTGCATACTCTGAGAGGTCGCCCGGTATCCCAGAGTCACCGTTTAAGACACCTCACCCAGGTGCCATTCAGCTTTTAACACGGTTGTTACGCCTGCACTTGGGAGTTAATCCCTTCGGAACCATCCCTGGACAATCCCGCGACTGCTTATTAATTATTGTAACCATATTCAGCAGAAACCCTGGGTACAGGGACCCTCTATCCGAAACCCGAGGATTCATGTTATCAAGAAAAGAATATTTTATATTTTTGTATTCAAAATAAAAATATTTAATTACGATGATCTCGACGACTAGCTTAACAGAATATTCCAGATATAACCGTCGCAACTCCCTTATAAGGTCTTTATATCTCTTTTCATTCTCCTTGGCTGTGATGTTCTTGTCGGCTGGTGCCGAAAATTCGATAACGAACGTGATTCGTTTCTCGAACTCAAGGAGAACTATTTTACGTCTCAAGTGCGCGACAGAAACAATTGTCGAGAATATGAAGTTCCAGTATATGCGGCACTTCACATTTTCGACAATTGACTCTATTGCACTAGGAGCGTTTGGCGGAGCGGTATGAGGGCTAATGCCGTTAGAGTGACAGAGATGGTAATAAAGCACTCTCAGTGCCGCATTGTGCCTTTGGATGTACGTCGTTCCCGTATGAGTTGGACAACAAGATAGCATGTGTCCTAGGTGCTTGGAGTGTGCATGACACGATCTGCAGCTATCATTGGTATGTCTTGGCTTAAAATGTGGCGACGGTATGCTAATGTTCAAAAGAGACCGTCTTGATTCGCCAAAATGAAACCTTTCGTGCCCGACTTCAATCCGGGTGATTTGAGGAAAGCAAATGTTAGCTCATACGACATCGACAGATCCTTCACATTTCTGTGGAAGATGCCGTGCATCCTCTTGTCAAGGAGCTGTTCACGAAAGTTTTCTTCCTGTGCTTTATTGATTAGGGCCTTCAGGAGTGAGTACTCGAGATGCATAATGTTTGATGCATTTTGCTCACCCCTGGTATTGAAGTCAAGGCCAGGTGCTTTAGCAGCCTCCTCCGCTGCTTTGTACAGAAACGCTCCTTTGCGTGAGATGTAAAGTCGCGGAATAGACGATTTAAGGTGCATGCTTTTGTTCACGTCGATACCTTTCTGTGGCCCGATATCAAGGTATCTGAGCTCGTCCTTTGTTCATGGAACCACTCCAAATGCATAGAGTACTACCGGGACGGCAAGCATGTCCGTTGCAGTTACTTTGATCCTCGACGACAGTTCGGAGGATCAAATCTGTCGGATAAGACGTTTGCATTTACATCGGAGAGCATTCCTATTCGATGTTGCGTTCTGAATGCGGCTTTGTAGCACGCCCAGGTAAGTATAGGTCTCTCCAGCGCCAAAATGTCGTATGGCGCTTCTGTCCACGAGATCAGGGTCTTCGGGCATGCCATTAAGTTTTCCTCGCTTCAAATTAACCTTGGCGCATTTTTCTAACCCAAACTCCATTTCAATCTCTTGAGTGTACTGTTTGACAATCTCTACGGCTAGATGTAGTTGTTCTTTATTTTTAGCACAGATCTTGAGATCATCCATGTAAGAACATGAGTGACCTTATGCTTTCGATTTCCAGTTGTACCGCAGAAGTACCCTTGGGATTAGCAAAGTGCGAGATACAGTGGAAATAATGTAAGGCAAAAGAGGAGAGGGCTCATGGTGTCGCCCTGAAAGACACTTCTCTGAAAAGTGACGTTGTTAGTTGTCGCACGATGTTTTCCAGATGAGATAATAAATCTGGTTTTCCAAGGCGGTGCCAATCTCTCTATACACCTAACGATGTGTGGATGAACCTTTAAACTTTCCAAGAGACAGATGATAAGTCTATGGGAGGTTGAATCGAAAGCTTTTCGGTAGTCAGTCCAGGCGATCGATAGATAGCGCTGGTAGGATGCTGCGTCTTTGCAGACACGTCTATCGACGATCGGGTTCTACCGTCATCCTGCTACGCCTTTCTTTGAGCCGCGTTGTTCGTACATCTCTCGCCACACAGGTCCGATTGTCTGGGAGGAACAGTGTGCGTCCTTCCACCAACCACTCCGGAATAGGCTCTTTCAGCTTTAGATATAAGGTGTCAATGCGGGCCATATGCTGGTGGATTGAAGGAAACTTCTTCCACCAGAAGGTCGTGATACCAGCTGGTCCCAGAGCGGAATAGTTCTTCATGCCTCTTAATACTTTTTTCACCCCTCGGTAATGATAGGTGGGCATTCCTCCTCAGGTATTATGAGGACACTGCACAGCTCCTTGAAGCTATTGTGTTCTTTAAGTTTTATATCAGTGGATGCTGGACTTCATGGACTTCTCTCCAAAATGCCTCGACCCAGTACTGCCGTTCAAACTAAAAAGATACATAAGTGACATTTGTATGGAAAATCAGTTTTTGGTATCATTGGATTCGTAAGAGAAAGCTGCGTCTGTGGAAATATTTATTATTATCAATTATTAATATTTGTTGCAAAAAACGATTGTTTGTAAATTATAAAAGTCGACAAAGTTTAAAAAATACAACATTAAAAGATGCGCAAAGCACTTTGCGTGTCCTAAAATTTGTACAAGGCATGTAATACGTCATCAGCATACAAGTAAAAAGAACCTAATGAACTTTTTTTTTTTGCCTTGTAAAAGTGACCGAGTGCGGAACGAATTTACAAATGAGAAGAATCGCTTGCCCTTACGTATGTTTTAGACTTGTGCAATAACTCGGACTTTGATCGGCAATCCAAGGGCAATAAGTCCCGGCTAGTTTTGGCTATGCACTAGCGACGATCCGTCGGGTAAGTTCCGGACAGCCGCAGAACACACAGTGTCCCTTACGTATGCTTTGTTGCATTTTGAGGCTTTGCTCGAGCTCTTCGATAAAGGCATCGCCCGCAAGTGATTTTGTGTTCTTTTTGCTATGTATTTTTGACTTTCCGTGACTAGAAGAAAATCGCAAGTTCAATTTCTAATAGAACTTGTTCGAAAAATCAATTTTTCATTGCAATATATGTAAAACCACTTTATCTTCACCCAAATAGTGTATCTAGATTATTCAAAATTTGAATCGATATTTATATATTTCTCGATTTTCTCAGTCCGAGTGAGTTTGGACTTATGTATCTTTTCAGTTTGCACGGCAGAGTAACTGGAGGGTCTTGGAAGAGTCCAGATGGGTCTGAGAAAAACTGTTGATGTTCTTTAACCGAAATCTCTCTCCGCGCTAGACTTCCCCTAGCTTCATATAGTAACCGTATTCTGCCAACAATATGCTTCCTAATGGTCAGCAGTTCTTGCTGCATTATACACACTACAACTAATCAGTTGTAATAATCAGTGTAATAATGTAAGTATGTGTAATGTAATTGTAAGTGTAATAATCAGTGTAACTAATCAGTTGTAATCATCTGGACAATCGTCCAGAGTTCGAATTCTTCGGAAAATCTCCACAAAGCTCATCATCCAGTTCATCCGCGGTTGGTCTCAGTTTCGCCTCTCTTTCTCTGTTACCGGCTGCTTCTGACTGCAATTGAGTAAGCGTTCCGCTTATATAACCCCTTTTAAGGAGTTTCTCCGCACGGTTTCGCAGACGTTGATGCAAAAAATTCGAGAGCTCTGGGTGTTTCTTGCACCACAGAGCATGCAGTCGTGCCATGTAACCTTCTCATTTAGGGGCCATACTGGTATCGTAGCACTCCAGCAGGTCGTCCCTGAGTCGATCCGCCCACTCAAAAGTATTGAGATTTGGCAATTCCGTCGCATGGACTCTGTCTTGATTGACTCCACCAACTGTGGGGTAGTCGGCATTGTTGTCCGACCCATTGTCGGGAGCCCTGCACGTTCGCTTGTTTTGAACCGCATTTACTACAACTATGTTTGATGTTTTAATTGTTGTTCCCAAGAGCAGCTACGGAAAGGCGTTCGTCCATCCTTGTAGAGCCCCGCAGGCAAGGATAAGGCTGCATACTCTGAGAGGTCGCTCCTCCCGAAGATGGGCAACTCGTCTGACCCAAAGAATTACAGGTCAATAACTTGCCTGAACACGCTGTATAAGATATTCTCTCAAAGAAAGGCGTAGCAGCATGTCGAGAGAACCTGCTCATCGATAGATGTGTTTGCAAAGACGCAGCATCCTACCAGCGCTACCTATCTATGGTTTAGATTGACTACCGGAAAGCTTTCGATTCTACCTCCCATAGATTTACCATCTATCTGTTAGAAAGCTTAAAAGTTCGTCCATACATCATGTGATAACTAACAACGTCACCTTTCAAAGAAGTGTCTTTCATTTTCACACCATGAGCCCTCTCCTCTTTTGCCTCACATTATTGCCCCTATCTCTCGCAATTCACCATTCCCAAAGGTACTTCTGCGGCAAACTGGAAATCGAAAGCATAAGGTCATTCATGTATTTTAGATGGATGATCTCAAGATCTATGCTAAAAATAAAGAGCAACTGAATCTAGCTTTAGAGATTGTCAAAGAGTACACTCAAGAGATTGGAATGGAGTATTGTAGAGTTCCACAAGAGGGGTACATAACTTCAAATTCGGTGTACACTGATTGCATGATTGCACTGTGAAATTGCAATGTGATTGCAGTGATTGCAAAGTGACAACAAGGTGATTGCAATGAACTTTGTACACCAATTGCAGGAGTTGTGTACCCCTCGGTTCCGCACCAGCTGGAGAAGTCCAATTTGAATTTTTAGAGTGATCTAGAATGCTCCCTGAATCCAGTCGGCATCTCGAAAAAGATCTTCTTTGAGGAGCGACGTACTCGTCGAAGCGCTTATTGGTTGCCGTGATTTTAGCGGGAGAATTTGAATGTTTCTGGAGCTGAGCATCTTAACTACGCCGATTATCTAAAGTTCCGGATGTTCTAGATCTCTATCGAAGTACCTGACAGTCGGCAACAATCTATCGAATACAAAACCATACAAAAAATAAAACAGAATCAGTCCTTAAAATACAAAGTCCTTATAATTACAGCCCTAGTCGTGGATTAGCGTGCAGTTCCCAAGGCATCATTAAATGAATCCTCCAAACTTTATGGGAAAATTGTTGCAAACAATAACGTATATTTTAAACTCAATCAAAAAAACAATAAATAGTTGGCCAAATTAAAGAAGATAAATAAAATAGTTGTACATGACAGCAGCGGTTTTCCCACTCCACCACCACAGACTGCGTCAATCCTTCTCCAATCAGTCACTGTGATAAACAAAAAAATAAGAATGCATTGCCTCCCAAATTTTATAACAAATAGTACAGCTATTTAATGATAAAAACTCGTTTTGCCGCTAAGTGTACTTGATAGCACAACTGCTGTAGCGGACAATCATCCACTTTAGTTGATATCGTATAGGTCAAACGTGTAGAAATTGCGTTGAAAAATGGTCCATTTTTTAATAACAAATTAGTTTTTTCACATTTTTTAAGAATGTCAAGGGGCATATTTTCTGAAGGTTTAAAGCTGTTCGCTTGATTATTGTAAAAATAATTGCTTATTTAAAAAAAGGCAATTCCGGACGGTTTTTATTATATTTCACGTAAACAAAGGAAAGAATCTTAACGAACGACTCGGCATTTTGTAGATGTTTGTGAAATCTACATTTTTTAACTGCACTTTCTTTCTGTCAGACAAATAGGTCCGTTGCAATAAACGATAAACCTGTTTTTGCTATCTTTAACACTTGTTTACTCTCATCATGCTTCCTAGGAGTCTGTCGCAAACATATGGGCTGTTGATCTACATGCTAACACTACAAAAATCTAATGTCAAATTTCAGGTATCACTTTCTCCGCAAAACGAAAATCGCTCGGTCGAGAGGTAACTGCAGGCTTTTGTCCCTATTTCCCATGCATTGACAAAGGATAGCAGATCGAGCACCGCTCAACCGAGCTTTTTTCTTCGTGCGCACGTCGCTCAATTTTTTTATGATCATTTGAGAACCAGTGAACATTTTTACAGTTTTGTGGCTCGTTTTAAAAAGGAGATTTCAAGGTTCATTTTCCGCGACCTTCAGGTCTCAACCAATATTTTTCTAGATGTTGCCAGAAGCTGCAGTTGAATAATGAAAATGGTTAAAGTCAGAAATTAGACCAATCTTTCTCGCTCAGTAACTTACCCTAAGTTTAGGAAAAATACTTAAAGTAGGCCTAATTTGACGCAGAATTTAATAAGCTTTTCAACTCATTCTTAGAAATTGTTCTCTCTTATTTTGCTCCAGAGATATCCTGCGAGAAGTGAGTGAATTTTTTTAGTCGCTAGTTTTTTTAGGTCTCCTCATACTCCTGGACGGTACTGTAGTTTAGGGATCGTTCATAAACTACATTACGCGTTTTTAATTCGCTTAAATAAAGATAAGTATATAATTTCCGTGAACTTAAAAATGATGCAGCGATATAAACAAAAGAAAACGCTTAAGATAGTGTATGAACGATCCCTTAAGAGATATTTGCGTTTTTATGAACAAGGATAAAAAAAGTTCTCTGGTTCCTCGTTTTCCCCCTAAGATGGTTCGTTGTGAGTGTAAAATGTCGAGAATTTATCTGACAAAATGTTCCTATCCGTATCTCTATGCCGAAAAAGTGTGCCCTTTTCTTACAGAACGTCACATATTCATATACACTTTGATTTCCATATTTAATACTATGTGAGACAATTCTGAAAAGGCTTTTATAAATATTATTTAAAAAAGTGAATTGTAGGTGGGGCGGGGTGTGAAAGATCGTGACGTAATATTGCAGGTTGGCTCTCTAGTTTCGTGACTGAGCGTTACAAAGGGTACGGTGACTTTAAAAGTCATGTTCTTCGATTTTCTTTAAATTCTGGGAATATGTTCACCTACCTAACAGTGCTTAATCGACCAATTTATAGACCACAAAAATCACACCTCTCCAAGTGGTGAGGGGGAGGGGGGGGGGTGACATTTTCAACCCCAACGCCTGCACGGGTCTTTTCAAAAGCTTGTAACTTCCTTTCTATTTAAGCGATTCGAATTTTTTATGAGGCTTTTCCAAAGGATATTTTTCATTCTATTTTATTACCGAAAAAAACGAAAAAAATTATAAGCATTTTTTAAACAATTTAATTGTTTATATAACTTTTTGAGCAATTTAGGGTATTTTTATTATTTTTTAAATTGTCTTAAAAGAAAGCTTAGATAAACGTTTATTTTTTAGCCTGCTGGCCTTAAAAAATTGAC
>CAKNYM010050989.1:104352-130771 GCA_932195095.1 Andricus curvator
GCTAGATACCACCTCCCACCCACGCTGAAACTCACTTTTTATCTCCCAAATTCACCCCACACAACCCTACTCACCTCCTCGGCTTCCACCCTCACACTCCACTCACACCTTCCACACAAATTCCGTAAAATTCTCTCTCCACCTGTCACTAAACACGTTCTCACTTCCGCCACCAACATGCAAGTGTTAAAAGAAAGCTTGACCTTTGGCTTCAAAAAAATGGTCCAGTGAATAGTTTCCGAGGCATAGGCCCCGATGTGAAGGCAGTCCTAATGCTCGTGCTCAGACGCAATCCTTTAGTAGTCCACATACTAGTTTGCAAGTCTACCATTCTTTCAACACTTTCAGGTTCATTCAGAATCACATTAAATAAGCTAATTCACAATTTAAGAATGCTTGTCGGCGGTTCAGAGGAAGTTTATATTATTTGTAATTTGTTATAAACAAATAAAAAATGCAAACTACTCTTTTCAGAAGTGATGTTGATTTTTCTCAGTATGAATGATTCCTGACTATTATAGTTCGTTAGTTTACAAGAATTATTGATTTTTTATACACAATCGTCCAAAAATTTCATTTTATGAACCAATTTTTTTCTGAATATGTGCCTAGAAACTCTTATAACGTTTAGACTCGGCCTTGATCTTGTAAATTTAGGTGAATCTCGATTACTAACTTGTTTTCCAACTTTTCAACTTATTCTGAAGCCAAAACTCTGAAGAAATAATTTGTATTCTTTGTTCATTGTTCTGGCTACTAGTTATTGCTGATTTACATCAAGGTGAAAATTCCACAATGTCTTAATGATCTATTTTTCATGAATCTGGTACCATAGCTAAACGTTAAGCAATTGAGCGGTTGGATGCAATAACAGCCTACTTGTATTTTCAGAAGTCACTTGTTTTTCATTTGTTCTTCATGAAGTTATATACAAAAAACAAGTGACTTCTAAAAATACAAGTAGGCTGTTATTGCGCCCAACCGCTCAATTATGTTTCGACTTCACTCAGAGACAAAGTTGTCATGAAACAAAAGCATCGTCCTCTTGCCTGTTTTGTTTTGAACCAACTGAACATCTTCTTTATACAAACAGACTTATTTGGCTGCAAGATTAGATAAAGTTTGTCGCAAATGGATTTTTGGCTGCAAAAAGATTCTTTTTGAGACAAATGAAAATCTACTCAACCTTCAATTATATGAGGGGAAATTTTATTTGTGTCAAAACGCATTCTTTTGACACAAGAGGACATTGCTCGGAGTCTTATTTAATTCTCTGCAAGGAATTTCGGTATTGCTGTTATAACGCACGGTCTCTCGTTCTTTTGGACTTTATGTTGTTTAGAAATATATCATTTCAAAATAAAAGATTACAAATAAAATTCTTGATTAATAATGTCAACGAAAATACCTTGGGGTAATTTTTGTGCTATTCCTTTTGGCAAGTAAAAGCAGTGGAAAACACCAGACTTAAGACGTTTATCGGTAAGTCAAAGGTTAAAATTTCCCCAATTGCCGAACAACGCTAAAATTTGCCAGCCTTGTAGAAAAGAATTTAAGAAATTTAGTTCACAAGTGCCTCCAAATGAATCCAGCATGGAAGAAGAATCTGTTGTAGTGGTTTATCGCAGTGAGGTTGATAACAATAGTGTAGAAAAAGAAATCAGCGATGATCCAGATTTTCTATTGGTTTCGATAGAATATAGTGGTGGTAAAGATCAAAATCACACAGCAGGTCTAGAAACTCTTCAACAAATTATAGAAAAATTTAAGGTAATTACTGATGGTGACGAAAAAATAAAATTACTCACACTTGCTCCTAAATCTTGGAGTCGTAGAAAGGTAATGGAAGAATTTGGTGCAACGGAACGTCAAGCCCGGAAAGCTGAAAAATTATTTCAAAAACATGGAATACTGGCTTTGCCTGGACTAAGCTAGGAAGAAAACTTCCACTAGAAATAGAAGTAGCAGTGATTAGTTTTTATGAAGATGACGAGAACAGTCTATTAATGCCGGGGAAGAAGGATTTTATATCCATAAAAAAGGAAGACGGAACTCGCGAACATGTGCAAAAACGACTCATCTTGGGCAACCTGTCAGAGTTATACGACTGTTTTAAAATAGAGAATGAGGAAATAAAAATTGGGTTTTCAAAATGTGCACAACTTAGACCTCGACATTGCGTTTTAGCCGGAGGAAGTGGTACCCACACAGTTTGTGTGTGTGTGTTTATCACGAAAATGTGCATCTCATTTTACTAGATGCAATTAATATCAAGCATCTAACTGAAGACTCAGATATAAAACTAATTGATTATCATGACTGTTTCGAGTTAATGATGTGCACTAATCCAACTCCTGCATGTCATTTCAGCGAATGCGAAAATTGTCCCGGCATTGATATCCTGAAGGAACACCTGACTGAACTTCTGGATGAAAACTGCGTCAGTGAGTTAAAATATCAAATTTGGCAACAACCAGATAGGAGCAATCTGGTAACTGAAGTAGCTGAGACCGATATATTCATAGAACGACTCTGCGAAAAACTTGTGAACTTGAAATCTCATGAGTTTTGTGCCAACATGCAACCATTGTTCATCAAGAATCTCAAAGACACTCTATTGGTTGGAGTTTTCTAAATAATGTTTGATTTCGCGGAAAATTATGCTTACGTTCTTCAAAATGCTATCCAGTCTTCTCACTGGAATAATAATAATCAGGCATCCATTTTCACAGTAGTTATCTACTACAAAGAGGAAGATGAATTGAAACATGTGAGCATGGCGAGAATTTCCGATAACTTAAACCATGACACGATTGCTGTTTATCTCTGTCAAAAATTAATTGTTGAATATCTTAAAAAGCATTTTCAACTTGAAAAGTTTCTTTACGTCAAAGATGGAGCACCGCAGCATTTTAAAAATAAATATAATTTCGCCAACCCTCTGTGCCACGAAAAAGACTTTGAAATTCCAGCAGACTGGACTTTCCATCCAACTGCGCATAAAAAAGGACCATGCGATGAAATCGGAGGAAATTTAAAGCGACTTGCATCAAGAGCCAGCTTGCAGCGTCCAACAGATAAGCAGAGTCTAAGTGCTCGTGATTTATATAAATGGGCCAGAGAAAATTTAAAGGAAACCGTCGTACTCTTCAGTTCTAAAGGTGATCATTCAGGAATGACATTGGAATTAGCAGATCGGTTCAGTAAAGCTGTCACAATACCCGGTACTCTCAAGTATCGTGCTTTCACCCCTAATGATAAGGGACAGCTGAACCTTAAAATATTTTCCTATGAAGAGAAGAGTGACATTTTTCCTAAACCTAACCGTACCTTGAATAGGGACAGTACTTCAAAAGAAAATAAAAGTAGTAAGAAAAATGGTGAGAAGAGAAGGCTTACCAATTAAAAAACACTGTGAAGTGAGAGGCAAGAGGATTCATAAAAATTAAACACCCCGAACAGTGAGAGGCGAGGGGACTCACTTAAATTAAGCACCCCGAAGGAGTCTAAAATCGCACTGCCACCTCCACGTGGTAGACTCTGGAAACTATGAGTTTACAAGATCGTAGGCTGACGACAGGCGTTAATTAATAATTTTTCTGTAGTTGATTCATTTGAAAAAGCACTCTTTATATGTTAACAACGGTTAAATTGTGCACTTATCCATGGAATATTCATGAATAATCAATAATTATTGTAAACTGACGAACTATAATAGTAAGGAATCATTCATACTGAGGAAAATCAACATCACTTCTGAAAAGGGTATTTTGCATTTTTTATTTGTTTCTAACAAATAGCAAATAATATAAACTTTCTCTGACCCGGGGACAAGCATTCTTAAATTGTTTATTAGTTGATATAATGTCATTCTGAATGAACTTGAATGCGTTGAAAGAATGGTAGACTTGCAAACTAGTCTGTGGACTACTAATGGATTGCGTCTGAGCACGAGCATTAGGACTGCCTTCACATCGGGACCTATATCTCGGAAACTATTCACTGGACCATTTTTTTGCTAAGGACCTTTTTTGAAGCCAAGAGGTCAAGCTTTCTTTTAAGACTATTTAAAAAATAATAAAAATACCCTAAATTGCTAAGAAAGTTGAATAAACAATTAAATTGTTTAAAAAATGCTTATAATTTTTTTAGTTTTTTTCGGTAATAAAACAGAATAAAAGAGTAAAAAATAACCTTTCGAATACCCTCATAAAAATGTAATTGTGGTCTATAAATTTGTCGATTAAGTACTATTAGGTAGGAGAACATATTCCCAGAATTTAAAGAAAATCGAAGAACATGACGTTTAAAGTTGGGGCAATTGAGAAATGATGCCCCATATTATAACGGAACACTGGCTTTCCACTACGCTACGGAGCTTGCTAGTGACAAAACCCCCTCCCTAGATGTGAGATGTGGGTGAGGGACGATCCATCGAGACGGACTATCCTTACCTCTTGGCTGGATACTCTGTCATTCTTCAACACAATCAAACATGGCCTACTACGCATCTTTAGTTTCGCAATGAGAGACAAAACTTTCGTTTTGCTCCATTTTTCACGTACTAAATAGTACGTGAAAAATGGAGCAAAGCGAAAGTTTTTTCTCTCATTCACAAAATGTTTTTATCAATTTTCAATAATGATCCTTAAAGTAAAAAAATTCTAATGGCAATTAACATTGCATTCAAGATGAAATTTTCATCTATTATTTATTTAAAATAATAGAAATCTCAATTTGAATAATGAGAAAAGGAGAAATATAAACTTATGTATCTTATTTAATTTCCACATACAATGGTACTGACACTTGACTTCGAATTTTGAATTACAACTTTTTAATGACTCTTGATCTCTTTCTTTGGTCTGAAGTATGTCAGGTTTTATCTTGTCCTTCTAAAACAAGGTGGATACGTGATGCGCGTTTACAATTCACATCATTTTTTGCACCCCGCTCACAGCCGTAAACATTGTAGAGTAAACAATTATAATCACACCACAGACACTTGATTATTTGTCTGACATTGATATTGACTTTCAAAAATAGTATATTACGACCCAAGGCCAGAAAGTTGGATTTCCAGGGCCTCCAGTATTTCTGGCCGTGTGTCGTATACTATTTTTCTTCATCCCCAGCCGAAAGTACGTTTAATAATTAATGTTAATTAATAAAATGCGTTGTCGGCTGCTAGGTCGTGCTCGGCTATATCTATATATATGCTTTTTCTTTTGTGGCCTGCATCAGCGCGCCCTCCCGGCCACCTCGCGTAGCGCCGCGCGATGTGTTTTGCTTTCGCTGCTGCTCTCGGGCAGTTGAGCGGATGCATGGGATTCGGTCGGCCGCCCGACTCTTGCAAAGCCGAGGCGGAGCCGAGGTTTTGCTGGTCGGGGCAGGTATCAAAAACTCATATAAAATGTAATGAAACATATTCAACAAGAAACTTTAGTACAAAACGTAACGATTTTACCCGAATAATGTTTGGTCATTAAGTTACGCACAGTTCATGTCACAACACGAGCGCCGCATGTACTAAGCATGATCCGGTTGGATCATGGTACTGAGCGCTGCTACCATGATCCGTTGGATCATGGTTGCTACATCAGCGAGCCACAAAAACCTCGCAGCCAATCAGAGAGCGCGTTAACTCTAGCAGGCCGCAAAAGCCACTGTTCCCGGACAGAGATGCGGCCGGGAAGACGTTCTTTCGGCTAGGGGACGAAGAAAAAGGCTTTTTTGTACTACCTTAGTCTTGGAAGTAGAAGAGAGAGATCCAAGAATTTCCAAGTAAAATTATTTTTATATTATGCTGATGATGGAAACTTGATTTTTTTCAGTAATGGCTCTTTATCCTCAAACAACATGCTTTTACAAAGCTGTTGTGAACCAATTACCAACAACGGCCACTGAAGAGTATGAGGTTCTCTTCGAGGATGCAAATTATGCTGATGGGTATTCTCCGCCATTAAACGTTGCTCAGCGTTACGTAATATCGATTAAAGAGAGTAAGAAAAACAAGGGTCAAACATAGTTTATAAGAACTAGTACATAAGAAACCATTACAATTGAATAGAGTAATAAATATTTTACTATCAGATTAAAATGTTTATTCATTTTTCTAACATATCTGAATTTATTTAAATTTAAAGAATACCTTGATCCTCAAATTGGTTTGAATTTTTCCAATGCTTGCATTTCGTTAATTACTAAGGAACGTGTGGTGTCTCCCCAAGGACTTTTACATAATAATTTGTTAAACTGTGATATTTGTGGGTGCGCCTGATCTTTTATTTTTTGCCGAGTACAGATAGATTTTGTAGCTCCCACAAAAATTCTGCAACGTCTTGCTCAATATTTTTATTTATTTCATCCACATAGGTGTCCCTATCTGTCTTCTTTATCTTCTCCTTTTCTTTTTTTACTGTTTCTTCTGCCTCCTTCTCCCTAACTTCTTTTTCTTCGCCTCTTCCACTCGCTCACATAGTTCTTGCGGTCTCTTGAATCTCCTTTCTCTAGTTTGTGGTTCTTCTCTTTCCTAATTCATAAGCTCTTTCCTATGTTTCTTCCAAGCTACTACCTTTTTAGCGTCTTCTATTTCTTTCTGCTTCCATTTCTCCTTTTAGTGTATTGGTATAAACTAGTTCCCATATTCTGTTCATGTGCTTCCTTCCTTCTAACCTTGCTTTCGCTTTATCGATCTCTCTATTCTGCTTCAATCTACTCTGGCTTCTTTCCTAAGTTCTCCCGCTCTCATTTCCATTATCCTCCTATGCATTTTTATATCTTTATCTGCGTAATTTCTTATTTCGATCTTTTCATCCCTTGCTTTTCTCTCATCCTCTGTCTCTCGTTTCGCTCTTGATGATTGTAATAAGTCAACTAGACGTTGGCATCTGTGTTGACCTAGTTCCCCAATCTTTTTTTGGCGATATGACTTGCAGTATTGCAACATAACTTCCTTGTTTTTTAGTGTATGTGGTGGTTGGTCAATCACATGCATTCCATTTTTAGTCAAAACGTACCATACGGTCTCATCGAAAAACCTCCTCGTTTCTTGTAAAGATCAATAAAATCTTTGCTAAGGGATGAGGAATAAGTCAGTAAACGTATAATGAATGATATTTTTCGGTTACCTTACAAGATTTGTCAAGATTTTTAATGCTACCAGAAATGCAAAATTAATAGGTTCTTAAATTGGCACCATGGAGTTTAGGTTGGTTTGTCTTCTGCGACCAGTACCTTGAACAAAAGGTCTGAGCAAATGTCAACTCCTCGATAGGAGTATTGTTATAATTGAATATTCAAAGGGTACTTAATGTTCATTGTGTTGTTGGGTTGCTCATAATCGAAGTGGGCTGAATCTGATGATCTGGATCTTCAGGAATTGAAGGGAACTTAGGGAGCAAACTGGGAATTAACTATACTGGGTATTGGGTTGAAGAAATGATTATACAGATTACTTGGTGAATTGTCGCCCTGAACTAACTGACTTCCGAACTTAGAATTAGAACTGAACTGACTGAACTGACTTCCAGCATTGGATCCCTTGGTTTATATAGAACCAGTTGTGCCGTAATGGACTTTCATTATGTTAGAATATATCGCCACTTAGCCATATAATTTTAATTGTGGTATACTCACCGTGAAAATTGGAGCGACCTTTGTTTGGCAAATGGCAAAGTTACTTGTGTACTCTCACTTTCTTGAAGAATGCAAAGATAAATTAGAGGGGAATAGGCTCTCGCTGAAGCATCCGGGAATCCGTGAAGCTCGCATCCCAAACTAGATTGCGATTCCCCTGTCCATCTAGGAATAAAAATCTGCTCGAGTTTTTGAAGCCCACTGTAATAGGAATTCCAATGATTGAGCAAGTCCTGGAGAAGAGGATCATCCCAATATAATTTACGAATCCACAATTTCTGCGTTGATCGTTTAGCTACTATTACGACCAGAGACAGTCATACAAGTGGGTTGTATAGCTTTGCAATCACTGGGAGAATTTTCCTTTTTGTGGGCTGCTAAGAGGAGTCTCGACGCGAATTTTAAAATTATCCGATACTGGATACCAGCGTATGCCTAACACTTTAAACTGAATGTTTTCCTCATATAGAAGATCAGAAGCTCTTTCATCATTACCTTGAGGGTAGTCAGACAAAGTTTATTCATTATTGGAGGTCTAGTTTCTCATATGGAAACCTCCCCGCTCCGTCAACTGTGTTACCTGTCGTCTTAACTGTTTAGCTGCAAGAAAAGGTTCGGCTAGAGGAAAATTAACCCCCTCATCTTTTGTCAATTGTTTGATGACTCTATTGGCCAGATAAGGTGTACATGCTGTGCCGTAGTTAGTCGCGAGGATCTATCCTAATTAGTTAATAATGTAGGTCGAATGTGCAAATGAGAATTCAAGGAAGAACCATCAGACGTAAGACTATGACAATTGAAAACTACACGCAAATATGTAATAGACCTACTTGATTTCAGAATAGGATGATCAGGAAGATAGACAGACTGAGAAGCATCTGAAGTTTGAAAGTTTTGATACAATTGCATGTAATTTAGTTGCTGGTATTCAGTCAAAAAATCAGAATATACTTTGAAAAATTCAGGTTTATTTTGTAATCGGGCCTGACCTTTTTGTAAGATCAATTTAGCTTTTTCAGAAGAATGACCTATTTCTACAGGGGGACCATTCTTGAATGATAATCGAACCATGTATTGCTCCGAAGGCAAGCGTTTGTGAGTAGATACTGAACTCCGAAATTTGACGTACTGGACCTGATAAAATCCAGCCAATGATGCTATTTTGAGCGGTCAAAGTACCTAAAGTAACTTCATTTAGGCCAGGTAGCAAGCATGATCCAAATTTGTCAGCTCCTAAAATAACATCTATTCATAATGATATAAAGTGATTCGGATCAGTTAGGCACAGCTGCTTTAATTCTTAAAGGTTAGATTTTCTAGGAAACTGCGGGGGGTAATTAGATATGAGATTTTGTAGAACGAGAAACTGCAAAGAAAAAGGATTCAGATTAACTTCCATTTGACTTAACCATACTTTCGCTAGTCAGATAAGAAGCTACACTCTGAGCCCTGACCCAACAATACCCGGAATCTTCTCGATCTACCATTATCCGTTGTTAATTCGATAATTGCAATAGCTAGAAAAGTGGAGCGCGTCAAGTCAGTGTAATTATTTAAAAGACACACTATTTTATCACTGAGTGCGACATGATGAGCCCTAATTTTTGGAAAGGTAGGTTCTGAATTTAACTGAGTATTTGAATTATTACTGGATTGAGAAGTAGATGACAATAGATAATTAACCAAATGTAAGAGTGTGATGTGCTTTCGACGTCATTTGGCAAAAGAAAATTTGCTAGGAAAATTATAAGGTTTAGGTCCAGGAGTTAAATAATTGGGACAAGCGTGTTTTTGAATCACAACCTGTTTCCTTTTATCAACAGTATAAGCTCGAACTTCTTTGAACTTGTGGAATGAGTCTCTCACTCTTTTAAAAATGACAGATTCTTAATCCATTTCTTCCCCTGACCATTTCCACTCAAAATCCACTTCGTTCTTTCTTCTATGCTCTCCCTTCCCCCTTTGTCACATGTTCATCTTTTTAATAAATAAAACCATGTTTCCTTTTCTTACTGCCTCATTCGAAATCTCACCATTCTATTCCATTTGCTCTCCTTTTTAATCTTTTCCAGGTTCTCAGGTTCCTCCTGTATCATAACCATTCTATACAAGCTGTTGTACCTGGAATCCGCGATTTTTTTCTATCTTTCCCCTCCCTGCCTTGCCGTCATATCTTCCTTTATTTCCTGCCACTCTCTACATCTCACTTGCATACCACATTCAATACTCATTTCATATCTCTCCTCCCATTTCGAACGCCCCATGTTACCCTCCTATCTTTATCCTAAACCTACCGGGCACTCGCTTGTGCAATTCTGCTTCCCTCTCGCCTTCTTAGTTTCTCTCCAAAATTCCAGGCTCTTTTCAGTTGCCTGAAAATCATTTTCTCTCGGTCTATTTCTTCCCTCAGCATATAACCTGGGTAGCTTCGAACTTCGAACCAGCCCTGTCTCCCATTCCTGCGGCCACCCTTTTCTCCACACCTTGATGCAAATCCTCCACATCTCTTCTTTCACCCCCTATTTTCCACACACCCTAACAGACCCTTGAAATGCCTCGTCGACTCTTTCATCTCGATTTCTTAATTTATGCCCTTCCTTCCTCCTCTTCCCTTGTTTATCACTTCCCACTCCCTCCCTTCCTTTAACACTTTCTCTACCTCATCCATGTACCTTTCTTTCTCCTTCTGTCTTTTCTTGCTTAGCATTCTTTCGTGATTCCTTTTTCTCCTGTGGAGTTACCCTTTTTCCATTTGCCCTTTTATCCATTTTCTTACATTCTCCTTCAGCTTACCTTTACTTTCCCTGCATTCATCGTCCCACCAAGCTCTCCTAACCCCCTCTCCTCTGGGTCTCACCTCTTCCCTTACCTTACCAATCACTCCTCTAAGTTTTTCTAGCGTACGTAAATTCTCTCCCCCCCCCCCCCTGGTATTGCCGTTACAAATAAATTATCCCGCCTATCCCACCAACTCCAGTAGCCTTCTACCTCCCCCCCCCCCCCGAATCCGTTTCCTTGTGCCTCGAGTTCATGCGTTCAGGTCCCCCCTATCAGCACCAAACCTTTCTCCTTTTCCTCTGTCCATTTCCTTATTGTACTTCATCCTCCCTCTTCTCCTATACACGCATACAACATCCACAACCACTTTTCCTACTTTTACTCTTCTCACAATTTTTTCGTCCTCTTCTTCCATATACTCTCCCTTTTCTTTCTCTACCACCACTTCTTTTCTTCACCCTGACACCATGCCACATAGTCCTCTCCCTTTCACGTGATCCTTTCTCGCTGTTTGCATCTTCCACACATATGCTTTCAGTAACAATCTTTCTATGCTCTTTCAGTCTTCCTCATCCCCCCAAGTTTCACTCGTCATTATTACGCCCCTTTTTCAAATTCCCCCAAAACAGATGAACTTTCAACCAAAAGATGAATTTTCAATCATAAAGGACGAGTTTTCTATCCTAAAATACGAACGTTTAAGAAAGCACTTGAGTTTTTGACCAGAAAATATTACTTTTAACAAAATAGTAGAATTTTCAACAAAATAAGTAAGTTTTCAACAAAATAGTTAAATTTTTAAATAGCAGTTAAAATTTTAAATAATAGAGATAAATTCTGAACCCAAAATATAATAGAAGTCTTTTTAAAAAGGAGTGCTCAAAGTTGCAGGCTAATTTCTGATTTTCCTGGTCAGTGGCCACCCTGAACTTGAAATTGTGCAGTTCTAGACTTTTTCTAAATTTAAATTTGTAGTTGAATTTCTTATTATTCAAAGTAAATTATTCCGATGATGATTTTTTTTACGGGAATGGTGAAAAAATGTGAGCTCGGGCACACGAGACGGGTCCGCACTTCTCGGTATTGCTGGGCTTTCCATATTGGTGAAGATGATGATGTCGTTTTTATCTTTTACCCACTAAAAAAATACCACTCTTCTTCTTGGCAGAATTCCCCCCGGAACCGCTTTCGCATTACTTCAGGGGGTGCCGTTTTCTTGCCAGCTAAGGCTCCTGTTGGTTTCTTTCCTCTACCTTCTATGTTGCAACCGAAATGTTCGCATCGCCCTCAGCAACACGACTTCGTCGTGTATCGGGCTCGTCGGCCGTCGACGTCTCGATTGGACATGTTTGGTACTCTCTGTTACTTCCGCGAACTCCGCTGCGCGGCTGCCTCTCGAAACGTGAAATATCTCATGATCCCAGGAAGCTGGTCTGTCCGGGGTCCGCCCTCCTTTCCAGCGCGAGATAGCAGTGTGATTTGCTGTCGCAATCCCCAGCTCTGTGCCCCTTTTTGCCGCATCTCCAGCAACACTTTATCCGATCTTGACCTTCATATTTCGCTGCCCTGTCCTGTTGGAATTAGTCTTGCAGCCAACTCCTCACTCAGCTTTACAAAGGCCTTCAGGGTTCCCGGAAGGCCTTTTTCGTCAGGTTGATTTTGACATCTTCTAACTGGTTCCGCCCGAAGTGTCTCTTCAATGCCTCCTTAATCTTACTTTCCTCCATAGTTTCGTCAAGATCTATAATCTCGACTACGGTGCGGAGAAAGAGCTCGCGCATGTTTCTTGCTTATCCGACCGCTTCCCTGATAGCAGAGGACAGTTTGGACCTACACTCTGCCTCGCTTCGCACCTCAATGAGAACTTTGCCGCTCCTTGTCTGCCCTATGTTCATGATACAGCCTGGAGCTAACTGAACCCAGCTAACTGGAGCCAGCTCTTTCTGCAAAATGTCGCATTTATCTTGCTGCAACTTTAGGTTTGCTTGCCGTAAGCGTGCGAAAAAGTGTTGTATTGTGTTCCTCAGACATTTTTGAGAATAGTACTACGTCGTCAAGATATATGAAGGACTCCGTGCCATGCATTCCCTTCAATACTTTGTCCATTAGACGTTGAAAAGTTGCCGGGGCATTTTTGATGCCCATTGGCATTCGGAGGTACTCAAAATGACCTTGAGGGATGGGGAAAGCCATTTTTGCTCGATCGTCGGGGTGCGTTTCTACTTGGTGATATGGGTAATATTCACGAAACTGTACACTTTTGCAACTAAAATCATAAAATTTTTAATTGCATTTTTTTTGCGTAGTACATATTTTTTTACTTTAAAAGTACATTATTTACGAAAAGCTGATTGTTTTTTTTGGGGACCTTGAAAACATTTAATTGATCAGCCATTAATTAATATTTGGCAGCAAAAATTCTTCCCATTATTTCAAAATAATTAGAATTTTCGAGATAATTTTCTATGCATTGTATCACGTCATTCAAAGTTTCCAAATTTGCTATTTTGAGCTACTGGAACTGAGTTTTGTTTCCCGACTAATACCGATAATTTTATTTCGAAGTTAGGTTCACTTAGGGTTGTCTCAGTATGTAGCTGTGCTTGCTTAGCAGACGCTGCTAAATTACGTGCAATGGCACGTGCGTATCGTTCACGTATTTTTCTGCCGGCACGATGCTTTTTCTTATGTGCTGTATTACGAGGAGGGGAGATTTTAAGCATGGGACGCGCTTCTCTCTCTCTCTCTCTCTCTCTCTCTCTCTACTACTCATTTCGTTGGGAGCACACTCTAGTGCATTAATGTGCACTCTAAGTTGTCATTAGATATTCGACTTTTCTTAAGACTGCTATTAGGCAATTACGTCATTTTAATTATCGAACTTTTATTATGCCGCTTAAGATCCTTTAATACAGCTATGTAGGTAGGCCGAATCAGGCTTAACTATTAGTTGCTAAATGTTACTATTAAAGGATTATTAGCCTCCAAATAATAGTAGAATTTATTTGTAGGTGATATAAGGCATGCCATTCTAATAGTCAAAATTAAATGTCATAAGAAAATTAAATACTGACATCAATTATCTTGAATTTAATTCCCTTAATCCATTCGACCCTGTGTATTCAATTAGATAACTAAAGGGTAATGATGCCTTGCAAACCACGACACACAGGAAAACCAGGAGGTAAAAACAGCTCAAATTTTGGTCTGATTAGCACAGGACGTAAACTTTCATTGACACATAGTTGACATTTCTTCAGGAAATAACATTATGAATTTGGCTCATAACATGAAACAAAAGCAAGGGCTAAAAACAGCTTAAATTTTGAGTCACTTTTATTAAGCTTAATTCAGCATGTCAATTTTTGAAGAAACGTTGGACGTTCTGCATCCAATTAAACCAGAAATCAAATAACACCAAAGCTAAAAACAGCCCAGGCTTTGATTCATTCTAGAAAAATTAAGCTTGTAACTATCTAGATTGAATTGATCTAATTTGTAATTTTCAGCTAAATAGAAATCAAGAGCTAAAAGCAGCTCATGTTTTGATTTAACCTTAGAGAAATTAAAATTAGATTGGAAATATGAAAAATGCAATTTAAATTCTAATTTCTATTTGAATAAAAAGCAAGAGCTAAAAGCATCTCATGGTTTAATTCAACTTACGCAATAGAATCAGAGTTTAATTTTTAAAGGTAAAAAAAACTCAAGTTGCTAATTAAATAAATCGAAGGGCTAAATGCAGCACATGATTTAATTTATGCGATCTTGAATTGGAATTTCTTTTAAAGGATAATTTAATTTAAATTCATTTTGCTATTCAAATAAAAACGAAGAACTAAAATCGAATTGTCTTGTGGACTTTTGAAAATCTTTTTCAACATTTTACAGATCAAGCAGATTAAAATTGATTTTGCAAAATTCCGAGTAAACGGTATCCCTGCCACCATCAGTTTTTTACGTACCAGATAATATTTTCAATAATAAGTACCTGTGAAAGAACTCTGATTACAATAATGTACCGGAGGTTCAAGCTGCCAAATTAATTCCAATAATTTGTTTAATTTTGTGGGATCATGACTTCCATCTTATTAATTTAAGATGTTCCTTCTTCGGCTGCCTTGCTAACGTCGAATTTCGATGATGAAAAATTTGGTAGTGGATGAAAAGTGGTAGAATTCCGAAAGGAATTAAAACGAACAAAAATTATTACATAATTGGCTTACCCTAACTCATGTCTACCGCCACACTTGATTCGTCAGATAGAAGGAAGGAGCGAAAAAGGATTCAGTAGTACGTTTTTTGGATAGGAAGGAACTTTTTAGGTTCACACCTTTCCCCGGACCGTCGCACTTCGTAGATAACCGCACTGGGCTCGATTCAGCGTTTCTATTCTGCGTGCACTAAGCTGGTTTGCAAAATCAACACATCTTTCACGGTAGGAAACGATCTCTGCTAGTTGTTGAATTTTAGTAGTTACGCGTCTGTATTGGCTTTATGTCACTTAAATTCGTGTTCTGTCTTCCGTCGACTAAAGATCAGAAAGTGCTTAACTTCTGTCCGTAGATCTGTCTGGGAGTGTCAATCAAATCTGTCAAATTAGGTCCGATGGTGTCGTCATTCGATGCCGTCCAGGTTCGTCCGAATTTGATAGAAACGTGAGTCCGTTGGTACCGTTTCAAGGGCGACATCCGTTGATATCTTATCAAAAATAAGGGATCGGGTCGGCGGTACTGTTTCAGTACCAAATCAGAACGTCGTTCCTGGCCAATGACCGAATTAAAATTTTTATGGCCTCGATGCCCAGCTCAGTTACGGCTCGAATGCAGGCAGGCAAGAGAAACCGTTTTTTTCCGGATTCCTTAGTACTTCTAGTTGGTACCAGAAATAGTAAAGAACTGCCATGAGATTTTTGAGTGGGATCGACTCGAAGGTACGAATGCATAGGTGAGTTAGGGTATTTCCGCAAGTATTGCTAATTTTAACTAGATGGACGTTGTCAAGCGACAATTTGGAAGACGGCTATGGAAGGAAGCTATGTTGGGAATTGCTGACTTCTCAAAAATGCTGACTGTCATATTGAAACTTAGGGACACATTTGATTCTCTTGATTTAATATTTTAAAATTCTAGTTTGAATTTAATTAACTGTTGATAATGAATTGTTCCCAATTTAGTTTATATATTTTAACAGTTTGTAAACAATCCATTAGCTTCAAGTAATAGCTTTGTAAGTATTCCGTAAGGATAAGAACTAGTGTGTCAATGCGTTTAAATTCGTGAAGACGTTATTTCAATTTTGAATCTTTCTACACGTACAAATACCATGTCCTAATTCGTCACGGCGAATTTCCGCAAGTGTTGATTTATACAGTTTAATCCGTGACAGGAAAACCTACGCATTCACTTTTTACTAATTTTTTTCGAATTGACCTTGACCACGTATTCATATGAATTCACACGCATTCAATTCGCGCTGTGTTTGTTCATCTAAATGCGTCTCAATTCGTTTAAACGAATCAGAGAACGGAACAATCCGTATCAATTCTTTCTTTTTTTGTTGGGAAGTAATAGGGATTTAACTCACCATGCGTCAATCGTATCGTCGTCTTCGCTTTTTCCTTCTCTCTTATTCTCACACAGCTCATTCGTCTGCTATCCTACTACCTACTACCATTGATAATTTGAATAGATTAAATACAAAATTTTCGGAAATAAATGTTAAGAATCATATTCTACTTTGTATTTAAGTTCAAATCTAAGATATATTTCACTTTGCCAGGATTATTGTACGACCTTTTAATTAATTGTTTTAATTTCAATAATTTTTTGCATGAAAATAATATTTTGTTCACTAAAAAATTAAAAAACGTGATCTAGTCCAAATTTTCGATCTCCAGTTTTTATCGGATCTTTACGTTTCGGCTCTCGTAGATTCCGAAAATCATAAAACTTTTTCGATGTCATATGTCTGCATTTTTGATTACCTGAATGTTGTAGCCAGGCTAACTTTTGTTTTAACTTTTGATTTATGTAAGAGTTTAAGAAATTGTTGTGAGTGATTCTGGAAGATGACAAAGAGACTTCCACATTATATTTATAAAATTTTTAAATTCGACGAAAATCAAAAAAGTTATATGCTTTTCAACATATGCAACATTTTCTAAAAATAGAAAAAAAACTATTTTTTTGACAGATTAGGAAATTAAAATAAAATTTTTTACTAAAATACGAACATACTATGAAATTATCCCAAAGAAATTTTTCGATAACAAAAAAATTCAAAAAGTTTGATCATTTTTAATATTGTTAATTTTTTTCAGAGAGATCCATAAGTTATAATTTTGGTATTTCTCGTTGGATTCTAATCGGATCCGACGAGATTTTTTTTTCAAATAAAATTTTTATGAACTAGTAACTGTGATATACCTAATTCTTAATTTATAGAATAGTTGTAAATAATGATCATGTTCAAGAAGGTAACGGGAGACGTAAGGAAAATGATGTTTAAAAACTTTTCAAATATATATATATAAGTTGAAAAAAAAGTTAAACAACCACCGCAGGGTCCCACTAAGAGCAACTGCCATCCAACAAAATGTCAATAGCCCCCAGCAGCACCGCGGTAAAACACACCTATGGCCACGTCTCACAACCGTGAGATGGGTGGTCATAGGCAACGAAAAAATCACACCGACAGGCCGGCGAAACCCTCGTGTGTCTTGAGGAAACGAAGCGACCCAGGGATGACAGCTTTCTGCATCCATCTCGTAAGTGCCTTGGCATATTTTTGGCACGCGGGTATGGCTTTAAGGTTACGAACCAGTGATAGTTTCGCACCTCCGAGAGCACCTATCACAAGGACAATTACTTGTATGGAATATTTTGGGTATAGTCGTTGTAGCTCTCTTTTAAGGTCTTGATACCTCTCCTCTTTTTCTTTCTCCTTTGCAGTGATGTTGTATTCGGACGGAGCCGAGAATTCGATCACGAATATAGTTCGTTTCTCGAAGTCTTGGAGAACAATGTCAGGCCTCGAGTGCGCAACGGAGACTGCTGCCCGAAAATCATAGTTCCAGAAAATTTGGCACTTCTCGTTTCGGACAATCGACTCTATCTCGTTTGGAGCATTCGGCAGGGCAGGGTCGCGGCCAACACCGTAAGAGCGACAAAGATGGTAATAAAGCACTCTTAGGGCCGCATTATGTCTATACATATACGTCGTTCCCGCGTGGGTCGGACACCCTGATAGTATGTGTTCTAGGTACTCAGCGTGTGCATGACACGCTCTGCACCTATCACTGGGAACTTCTTGACATAAAATGCACTCACGGTATGCTAAGGTGGAAATGACACCGTCCTGGCATGCGAAAATAAAACCATCTGTACCTGAATTAAGCCCTGATGATTTGAGGAAAGCAAAAGTTTGCTCCTTCGACAAGGACTGTTTTTCTACATTTCTTTGAAAGTTTCCGTGCATTTTCTTGTCGAGTAGCTCTTGGTGAAAATTTTCAACCTCTGCTTTCTTCACTCTGGTTTTTAGAAGTGAAGCATCTAGATGAAGTAATGCACTTTCCTCACTTCTGATGTTAAAATTCAGGCCAAGGGTCTCGGCCGCTTGCTCCGCGGCTTTGTAAAGGAACGCTCCTTCGCCAATCATCTCGTGGTTCCTGACCATCTTTAGGAGAAGATCTCTGCCATTCGCAACGATGTAAGCTGTACTTAGAACAATTCGGTTATGAAGACACTGGAGATTCAGAAGTCCACGTCCACCTTGACGGCATGAAATATATAATCGCGGAACTGACGAATTGATATGCAAGCTTTTATGCATATGCATGATCTTACGTGTAATGACATCAAGGGCCTTAAGCTCGTTCTTCGTCCATTGAACTACCCCTAACGAGTAGAGTAGAACCGGGACGGCAAGCATGTTAGTCGCAGATACCTTGTTCAACGCCGACAGATTGGAAGACCAAATCTGTCGAAGAAGATGCTTGTATCTGCTTCGGAGAGACTTCTTCACTGATGTTACGTCCTGAATGCGGTTTTGAGGCACGCCCAGGTATGTATAGGTCTCTCCAGTATTAAGATGTCTGATAACACTTATATCCACAAGGTCAGGGTCCTTGGGAACGCCAGTAATCTTTCCTTTCTTCAGATAAATTTTGGCACACTTGTCCAATCAAAAGTCCATCCCAATCTTTCCTGTGTAGTTCTTGACAATATTTATAGAAGTTTGAAGTTTGCTTCTACCAGAGGCATAGATCTTCAGGTCATCCATATGAAATACATGAGTGACCTTATGCTCGCGCTGATTAGTGTCGCCGCAGAGGTATCCAGGAGAATTTCGTAGTGCGAGAGATAGAGGCAAAAGTGTGATGCAAAAAAGCAAAGGGCTCATGGTATCACCCTGAAAGACGCCCCTCTGGAATGTGACGTTGTTCGTTGTCACACGATAATTTCTAGATGAGATAGTAAATCTAGTTTTCCAAAGAGGCATCAATCTCTCTATGCATCTCACTATGTGTGGATGTACCTTCAAGCTTTCCAACAGACAGATGATAAGTCTATGAGAGGTTGAATCAAAAGCTTTCCGGTAGTCAATCCAGGCCATTGACAGGACGCGCTGATGGGCTGCAGCGTCTTTACAGACACACCTGTCAATTAGCAGTTTCTCTCGACAGCCTGCTACACCTTTTTTCGAGCCACGTTGTTCGTACATCTCTCGCCATACTGTTGTTGAGGACAGCTGTAAAGATCTTATACAGCGTGTTCAAACAAGTTATTGGCCTGGAATTCTCTGGGTTTGAAAAGTTGCCTTTTTTGGCAGGAGTATAGTGCGTCTTAACACCAGCCACTGCGGAATGGGCGTCTCCGACTTTAAATATGAGGTGAAGAGGCGCATGAATAAACCCCAAATTCCATATTACCTAAGTTTCATTTGACCGAAAATCAAGTTGCCGAACAATTATTTATTTTAATTTTTATTTTGTCGAATTGTCAACTCACATAACCTCTATTTGTCCTAACTACCAATTATCATAATTTCTACTGTACCGAATTCTCATTTGTCATAATTTTCGTATTTTCGAATTTTTATTCACCATAATCTTTATTTATCCTAATTTTAATTAAATCTAATTTCTGTTCTTCCGAATTTGTATTCAACATAAATGTACTTTTTCCGAACTTCTACATAACCTAATATTCATTTAGAAGAATTTCTATTTGTCATATTTTACATTTATCCGAATTATCATTTGTCATAAATTTCATTTTTCCTAATTTTCATTTATCCTAATGTCTAGGTATCCGAACTGGCATGCGCCATAATTTCCATGTGACAGAAATTTCATTTGTCCTAACAGACTTCCGTTCAGTTTCGAAGTAGTTGTTTCGCATCTAGATGTATTTAGTCTGGCCGGTAAGTCAGGTGAAGATGGCGCTGTGAAACACTTCCTACGGTACCAAATACATCAGGCGCGAAAGTCAAATGAGGTCTTTGTTTAGAAATGCATAATCAAAATGTAGCTAGTGTGTTCGGTCGGTAACATTTTTCTAAACACTAATTCGCAAACATTCGCGAAAATTCCAAAGATTGATGCAGAACTGCCTAGATGAAGAATGCGAGAAGGTAAGTGCATAC
The DNA here is from genome assembly GCA_932195095.1 of Andricus curvator. Taxonomy (NCBI): domain Eukaryota; kingdom Metazoa; phylum Arthropoda; class Insecta; order Hymenoptera; family Cynipidae; genus Andricus; species Andricus curvator. The sequence goes on from CAKNYM010050989.1 coordinate 124,417, forward strand.
TGAATTACAAAAACATAGTTTAATTTTTATTTGATCTTATCATGTACGCAATATTATCCGATTTTATGTATCAGCAACAAGGGAGGAAATGGGTTGTAGGTGTTCTGTAAATAAGTAACATTATTCTTTAATTACATTTGTCAACAATTTATTGGAAACCAATTAAAGAATGTAAATCAGTGATCAGCGAACTTGAGAAAAAAATATTTCAGGTTGAAATTCTTTATTTCACAATAGTTACTTAGGGGTAGAGATCCTCTAGGGAGAGTTCAGACACGTTTCCCCCTCCAATGATCGCCGCTGTACCGGAACTTGATATTTCACTGCGGCGCGAAAAGTTTGAAAAATGACATGTAGCGCAATACGTGACAGCACGCGAGCGAGCATCGAGAAATTTTCGTATATAAGCAAAAGTATTAATAAATGGAAACTGCGTAATGCAGGCCCATTATTTATTATAAATTATTTTTCTTAGTTTATTTATATTGAAGCTATGATGTGTGAAGTGTGATATGCGAGTTTTGTGATCAATGAAGAAGTGAAAAAGAGGTTGTGTATAACCTACTTTCCAAAGAAAAATATTGATAATATTTTGTGAGATATAAGTGTTTTGCAAAAATGGTAAATTGCTATATTTTATACTGCAATAATTCATCTAAAAACGGGTTTTTCCTGAAACAAATTCCACGAGATCCTAAACTTCGAGAATTGTTAATTCAGAATATCAATCGAGCAGATTGAAATTTGTAATCAATCTAAGACCAAAGAAACAAATATTGATAAAAAGTACTCCAGCAAAAGCATGGCGATGCACACGACATATCAATGATATGTTTTTTATTTGTCCATATCGTTTTTAAGTGTAAAATAATAATAGCTTTTCACTCATGTTACTTTTTCCTTTATTTCATGTTTCTTAAAAAAAATGTATGCATTTTTCTTAAAACTGATTTTTAAATTATTTTCAGAATATGAATGTATCAAATTTCATCATTTAAATCTTCATCCTTTCCTACAGTTTATGTTTACTTTATTTGTATGTATAACCTTTTCGAACCAAAGCTTTGCTTCCAACCTACAAAATGTATTTATTCAACCAATATTATTTATGGAAATTTGTATAATATATATGCCTAAAAGTGATTTTTAATTACACTTCGTTTATTTTAAATCTTTAGTTCAATGATATTCTCTTTATTTTGTATTAAATCTGTTGTGAAATGAACACTCTATTTGAAAATCGCGCCATTTTTAGAATAGCCGGTTCCGGTACAGCGGCACCAATAAGAATTTGAGTACCCCGCGTCTCAACTCTCCCTTGAGGATCTCTACTTAGGGGTTAATGTTTTTGCTTTCTTTAGGTAAAAGTTGCAATTCTTATTTAATCCTAATGTTATAGGGCGCATTTTATTCATTGAAAGAGTCTGTAGAAATCTCACTGGTACGTTTTTATTAAACAAAATTTATTTAAGAAAAGTATTTTTTATAAAATGAACAATTTTAAAAAGCCTCAATAAACATGTTTCAAATAAAAACGTACTGAAGAGACTGGTAGAGAATCTTGCAAGAAATGAAATATATCCCACAAAATTTGATTTAAGTAAGAATTTCAACTTTTACCTACAGAGAAAGAAACACAAAAACTCTAAATAACTAATAATAAACAAATTTTCTTTCAAAATTATTTAACCTTGTATAAAAAAAGCCTCAGAGGCTTTTCTGTGCATTTTAACTTTTGAGGTACAGTAAATTTTTTTAACCACCTGTATTTGCACGGTTTCCATTATTCATTTTTAAAAATGCTGCTTTTATATAAAAATATTCAACAAATAAATTGTGTATTTCGTGAAAATACAACTTTTTGTGCACAAAATTTTTTGATGAAATCATTTTTTTCCACAAAAATCGACCCAGAATGAAAATCTCGCCGATTGTTCGTGATTTTGGCCGAAAAAATGAATTATACGTTGAAAAGTACCCATTTAAGGGCATGTGACACAGTCAAATACCTATATTACCGACCTCACTTTTTCAGTTTATTAAAATTTTTTATTGAACCTAAAATCTTTTTTTGTAAATAGAATATCGGACTGAAACTTTGTAATATGTATCAGAAGACCATAAACTACGTTTATGTAGTTTATTTGAGTAGAAATTTCGCTAAAAATTATTTTCAAAGAAATTAAAACTGCGACCATTTTTGTACATATTGTCTTTGTACCTTGAAATTTTTTGAACCTAAATACTTTTTCTATAAGTAAAATATCGGCTTCAAACTTTCAGAGATGCAAGAGCCGACAGTAAAGTACGTTTATGTACATCATTTGAGTATAAAAGATGCAAAACGAAAAATGCCAACTAAATGTCAACAACGGTAGCCAGTTCGGTCGGTATTCGCTGTGAGCACGAAAATGCGAAGTCTGGCGGCCACTAAACGAAGCCAATAACGATTTCAATACTTACATAATTCAACATTGAAACCACATATTTCACTCAACTTTTATGCTGGACACAACTTTAAAAAAATATTATTGTAAGAACACCGCATCATCAATCTTTGACAACGTGGACCCCATATTTCAGATGTAGACGAGCCAGCTGATAGAGCCTCGATTAGTGGCCGCCAGACTTCGCATTTTCGTACCCATCGCGAATACCGGAGTTGTATTTAGGTTCAACAACCCCACCCAGTTTTAATTTCTTCGAAAATAATTTTTTGCGAAGTTCCTCCTCGAATAAAGTACGTAAACGTAGTTTATTTTCTTCTCATACATTTTCCACAGTTTCCGCCCGATATTTTATTTACAAAAAAAGTTCTTAGATTCAAAAAAAAATTCGGAAAATTAAAAAAGTGAGGTCGGTAATGTAGGTATTTGACTGTGTCACATGCCCTTAAGTAAGAATTGCAACTTTTACCTACAGAGAAAGAAACACAAAAACTCTAAATAACTAATAATAAACAAATTTTCTTTCAAAATTAGTTACAATTAAGAAATAGCTAATTAACAATTCTCCTCGATTTTATAAATTATTTTTTACATTGCTCATTTTTGAACCTGAGATAAGTTCAGTACTGACGGCGAACTTTAGAAAAAAGTATTTCAGGTTGAAGTTGTTTATTTTACAGTATTTATTTAGGGTTTTATGGTTTTCCTTTCACTTTAGGTAAAAGTTGCAATTCTTATTTAATCCTAATGTTCTAGGGCGCATTTTATTCATTGAGAGAGTCTGTAGAAATCTCACTGGTACGTTTTTATTAAACAAATTTTATTTAGGAAAAGTATTTTTTATAAAATGAACAATCTTATAAGCCCTCAATAAAAAATTTTCAAATGAAAACGTACTGAAAAGACTGGTAGAGAATCTTGCAAGAAATGAAATAAGTCCTACAAAATTTGATTTAAGTAAGAATTGCAACTTTTACATAAAGTGAAAGCAAAACCATAAAACCCTAAATAAATACTGTAAAATAAACAATTTCAACCTGAAATACTTTTTTCTAGAGTTCGCCGTCAGTACTGAACTTATCTCAGGTTCAAAAATGAGCAATGTAAAAAATAATTGATAAAATCGAGGAGAATTGTTAATTAGCTATTTATTAATTGTAACTAATTTTGAAAGAAAATTTGTTTATTATTAGTTATTTAGAGTTTTTGTGTTTCTTTCTCTGTAGGTAAAAGTTGAAATTCTTACTTAAATCAAATTTTGTAGGACTTATTTCATTTCTTGCAAGATTCTCTATTATTCTCTTCAGTACGTTTTTATTTGAAACATTTTTATTGAGGGCTTATAAAATTGTTCATTTTACAAAAAATACTTTTCTTAAATAAAATTTGTTTAATAAAAACGTACCAGTGAGATTTCGATAGTCTGTCTCAATGAATAAAATGCGCCCTATAACATTAGGATTAAATAAGAATTGCAACTTTTACCTAAAGAAAGCAAAACCATAAACCCCTAAGTAACTATTGTGAAATAAAGAATTTCAACCTGAAATATTTTTTTCTCAAGTTCGCTGATCACTGATTTACATTCTTTAATTGGTTTCCAATAAATTGTTGACAAATGTAATTAAAGAATAATGTTACTTATTTACAGAACACCTAAAACCCATTTCCTCCCTTGTTGCTGATAAATAAAATCAGATAATATTGCGTACATGATAAGATCAAATAAAAATTAAACTATGTTTTTGTAATTCAGTTTGCACTTACCTTCTCGCATTCTTCATCCAGGCAGTTCTTCATCAATCTTTCGAATTTTCGCGAATGTTTGCGATTTAGTGCTTAGGAACATGTTACCGACCGAACACACTAGCTGCATTTTGATTATGCATTTCTAAACAAAGACCTCATTTGAATTTCGCGCCTAATGTATTTGGTACCGTAGGAAGTGTTTCACAGCGCCATCTTCACCTGGACAAATGAAATTTCTGTGACATGGAAATTATGGCTCATGCCAGTTCAGATACCTAGACATTAGGATAAATGAAAATTAGGAAAAATGAAATTTATGACAAATGATAATTCGGATAAATGTAAAATATGACAAATAGAAATTCTTCTAAATGAATATTAGGTTATGTGGAAGTTCGGAAAAAGTACATTTATGTCGAATACAAATTCGGAAAAACAGAAATTAGATTTCATTAAAATTAGGATAAATAAAGATTATGGTGAATAAAAATTCGAAAATACGAAAATTATGCCAAATGAGAATTCGGTACAATAGAAATTATGATAATTGGTAGTTAGGATAAATAGAGGTTATGTGAGTTGACAATTCGGCAAAATAAAAATTATAATAAATAATTGTTCGGAAACTTGATTTTCGGTCAAATGAAACTTAGGTAATATGGAATTTGGGGTATATTCATCCGCCTCTGAGGTGAATATGCGGGCCAAATGTTGGTGTCTTTACAGACACACCTGTCAATTAGCAGGTTCTCTCGACAGGCTGCTACACCTTTTTTCGAGCCACGTTGTTCGTACATCTCGAACAATCCTGTTGTTGAGGACAGCTGTAAAGATCTTATGCAGCGTGTTCAAACAAGTTATTCGTCTGTAATTCTCTGCGTTGGACAAGTTGCCTTTTTTTGGCAGAAGTATAGTGCGTCCTAACACCAGCCACTGCGGAATGGGCGTCTCCGACTTTAAATATGAGGTGAATATGCGGGCCAAATGTTGGTGTGTAAAAGTAAACTTCTTCCACCAAAAGTTCTTGATAAAATCTGGTCCAGCAGCGGAAAAGTTCTTCGTGCCTCTAAGTGTTTTTTTCATCTCGTCGGCAGTGATTTATGGACATTCCTCCTCATATTTTATGAGGCTGTCGCAAAACTCCTTGAAGCGGATCATATTGTCAGTATCTTCTTTCAACTCTAGTGTTTTCGGGATCTTGTACACCTCTCTCCAAAAAGTCTCTACCTCCTTGGGCTTGGGTGGATTCTTTACAGAAACAGGTAGATCGCTGAAGAGGCGCGATGTGTCAGCGAGAAACTGTTGATTCTCCCTGATCCATCTCTCCCTCTTCTGTATTCTCCTCCTTGCGTCAGATAACAGCCGTATTTTGTCAACAATATGCTGCTTGATTGTCAGCAGCTTTGACCTGTTTAGTGTTTGATTCAAGATCCTTAGTTCTTGGGCGAACTTTCGAACCCTTTCCGTAAACGGTCCACCAGATGTTATGTATTCAATCACACATTGAACACGGGACGCATTCTGTCTTGCCCATCCAATCTTCTTGTTCAGTTGATGCAAGCGTCTTTTGGTCTTTTGATCTATCGCCGGTTTCAGCCTTCGATTTGAATCACCCAAAGCTTTCGCAGCACCATAAACTGAGCAATTGATGGTCCAGAGTTCGGACTCTTGCCAGATATCTCCACGAAGGATGGCTTCCATTTCAGCCAGATCTTGGGGCTTAGGAGGAACTTGCATGTTAATGTTCCTTCTTGTAATGAAATTGCGATCATCTCTCAGAAGGTGCCTGCTTTCTGCGGTTGGTCTCAATGTCGCTTCCTCATCTTCGACTGCAGCTTCATAAAGAAGCGGTTGGGGAAGCGCTCCGCGTACATATCCATTTTTCCGGAGGTTGTCGGCTTGCTTTCGCAAAGACTGATGCGAAACGTGCTGAAGCTCTGGGTGTTTCTGACACCACAGAGTGTGCATACGCGCCATAAAGCCTCGATTGAACAGGGATAATGGTGGCATCGTAGCAGTCTAACAAGTCATCCTTGAGTAGATCCGTCCACTGAATGTGGGCGTTTCGCCGGTTCGTCGTCGTGTTTCCATCTAAATTATTTTCAGCACCCCGAACTCTAGGCTGATCGGCATTGTTTGCCGACCCATTGTCGGGTGCT
>CAKNYM010050991.1:0-12677 GCA_932195095.1 Andricus curvator
TCTTTTTTATTTTTATTATTATTTTTGTCCGAAGAAAATTTTTTTTTTTTACCGAAACGTTAGCAAATATCATGAATGTTTTCTTATTGTGATTTGATAATAATAAAAATAAAAAAGACGAAATAAATAAAAAAAGAGAAGGAAGGGGATTTTGTTGGTTGCCTTCTATTTTTTCTTTCCTCTGTTTTATTTCTGTCCATAGAAAAATTAAAAAAAAAATGTTTAAGAAAAACTTTTTTAAAAAATTGAAAAAAAAAAAAAAAATTTCTATGGACAAAAATAAAAAAGAGGAAAGAAAAATGAGAAGGCAACCAACCAAATCATAAGAAATTTTCCATTCCGGAAAGTGTTTTTCCGATTTACAAAAGTAATTTAAAAAATATTTAAATCCAATATTGATTTATTTCTTGTGAAATTAAACTTAGTTTAATGTCCTCTACAAGATGCAATAATGATTTTCCGTATCCATTACATTCATTCAAATTTGATCATTGGATTCGTGGTTTTTTTCATTTCGAAGAATTTCGTACTGAAATTAAAATGCTTCCAAATTTAAATTATACATTAGATTTTTTTTCATGAGTGTGTGAGTATATTTACGAGTAGAGACGACACGTGTCAGCTACCCTTCCGCGGAATTCGTTCCATATTCAAGTAGCTATCCAAGAGTGCATTGCAAATGATATACGAACGCTTATCAAAAGTCAACTCAAAATCTTGGCCACATTAATATACTTTTAATATACGAATGTATATGAATTTTAATATACACGAAAAAAATAAAAAATAATTTTTTTTTAAATCTTGAATAACTTTTAGTAAAAAATTACTAATTCAATTCTCGAACTCACTTTAGAGATCAAAAATAGTGTAAATAGTGTCACTAACTAAATTTAATGAGTATTTATGAGCATTTTGAATTAGGATTTAAAAAATCGTATTTTCTATCTTTATTAAAAATAATTACATAATTTAAATTTCGCGGGAAAACGTATCGATTTTAATTGGAAAGGGCGCTAAATTTAAATGATAAAAGAAGTCATAGTAATAGAAAAAATATTATTCAGGGTTGCTACAACATCTCAATTTCTAAATTCTTCTAGGGATAAAACCAACCATACACCTAGAAGATTATTAATGTTAATGCAAAAAAAAATTGTTTCTAAATATATTTTAAACACTTTTTAGTTGTGTTTCCAAGTTCAAAAGATAAATTTTCAACCAAAAAAGATTCATTTTCAATAAAGTGCATGAATTTTCATCTAAAAAAGATCAATTTTCAACCAAAATTAGAATAGTTAAAATGTTAGAACAATAAATGTTTAACCAAAAAAAAAAAAAAAAAAAAAAAAAAAAAAACGAATTTTCCGCAAAATATTAGAATTAAATTTTCAAGTGAAACAATCAATTTTCAATACAAAAAATAAATTCTCAACAAAATAATTCAATTTTAAACCCAAAAGATAAATTTTCTACCAAAAAAGATACAGTTTCAATAAAATATATAAATTTTCAACTAAAAAAGATAAAACGAACCAAAAATAGAATAGTTCAATTTGTAGTTAGATAAGTAAATTTTATACAAAAAAACGAGTTTTCAGCAAATTTTCTACCAAACAAATAATTTTTTAACCAAAAAGATTACATTTCTATCAAAAAAGGTTAATTTTCCACAAAAATGGAATAGTTAAAGTGAATTTTAAACTAAAAAGATAAATTTTCTACTAAAATTAAAGTAGGATAATTTTCAGTTACTACAATAAATCTTAAACCAAAAAACAAACGAATTTTCAACAAAACAGTTGAATTTTCAACCGAAAAAATGGATTTTTAACCAAAAAGATGAAATTTCAACTAATTAGAGTACTCTTATACCAAAAAGGACGGATTTTCAACAAACAGTTGAATTTTAATCTAAAACAAATAAATTTTTAACTAAAAATGGAATAGTTGAATTTTCATTTAAAAAAATTAGTTTTCAATCAAATTAAAGTAAATTTTTAACGAAATAGTATAACTTTCAAACAAAAAGATTAAACTTCTATCAAAAAAGATAAATTTTTGACAGAAGATGGAAGTTACATTTCCAGTTAAAATAATTAATTCTAAATAAAGAAAAACTCATTTTCAAACAAAAAGATCAATTTTCAAATATTTTTTTTTCATAAAAAAATGATTTTTTAACCAAAAACAGAAGAATCAAATTTTCAGTTAAGAAAATAAATTTTCAACCAAAAAAATGAATTCTCCACAGAATAATTCAATTTTGAACTAGAAAGATAAATTTACAAACGAAAAATATAATATTGCAATTTGCAGTTAGAAAAGTAAATTTAAAGAAACGAGTTTTCAGCAAAAATGATTAATTTTCAAATAAAAATGTATATTTTCAAGCAAAAATGGAATAGTTGCATCTTCAGTTAAAAAAATTAATTTTCAACTAAAAAGAAAGTAATTTTCAACCAAAGAAATTAATTTTTAATCACAATGATGAATTTTCAACGAAAAATATGAACCTTTGACCAATTAGTGGAATTTTCACCCAAAAGATGAAGTTTCTATCAACAAAAAAAACGAATTTTCAGTTAAATAGTTTTTTTTTCAACCAAAGAAATGATTTCTTAACGAAAAATAGAATAGTTGAATTTTCTACAAAACAGATAATTTTTTAATGAAAAAGATTTCATTTCTATCATAAAAGGTAAATTTTCTACACAAAAAAAAAGATGAATCTTTGACTAAAAAAAAAATTAATTTTTAACCAAATACATGAATTTTCAACTAAAAACATCGATTTTCTACCCAAAATGAAATAAATAAATTTTCAGTTAGTAAAATAAATTTTCAACCAAAAAAGAAACGAATTTTCAATAAAATAGTTAAATTTTCAACCAAAAAAATGAAATTTTAACCAAAAAGATTAAGTTTCAACTAATGAGAGTACTCTTCATAAAAAAGACGGATTTTAAACAAACAGTTTAATTTTCACCTAAAACAGATAAATTTTCAACTAAAAATAGAATAGTTACATTTATAGTAAAAAATATTAATTTTTAATAAGAAAAAACTCATTTTCAACCAGAAAGATCAATTTTCAACCAATAAAATTAACTTTCTACCAAAATAGATGAATTTTTAATAAAGTACATGAATTTTCAACCAAATATAATATATAATAATATAATTTTCAACAAAATAATTAAATTTTGAACAAAAAAAAAAGATGGTTCTTGACTAACAATTTTTTTTTTAATTGAAAAATTATTTTGTTGAAAATACATCTTTTTGGTTTGAAAATTGAATTTAATCCTTTTTGTTAAAAAATGCAACTGTCTGATTAAAAATTAATCTGTTTCGATTGAAAATTAACTTTTTTGTTGAAAATTCTAATGTTTTGTGAAAAATTCATGTTCACAACTGAAAAATCAAAAAATTTGGTAGAAAATTTAATTATTTGGATGAAAGTTTATCTATTTTGTTGCAAATTCGTCTTTTTTTATAAAATAATTAATTAATTGAAAATTGAAGTATTTTGTCGAAAATTCGTCTTTGTTGGTTAAATCCAAGTGATTTTGATTTAAAATGAAAATATATTTTTGTTTAAACTATCCAATATTATATTTTTTATTGGGAATTCATAATTTTTCGTTAAAAATTCAACTGCTTGGTTGACAGTGGAACTACTTTCTTAAAATTTCAATTTTTTGGTTGAAAATTCATAATTTAATTTGAAAATTCTTTTTTTTTTATTGTTAAAAACTAACGTTTTTAACTGAAAATTTAACTATTATCTTAAAAATTCAACCAATTGGTTGTAATTCAACTTTTTTGTTAAAAATTCATATTCTCGGGTTATAAATTCAACTGTTTTATAGGAAATTCGTTGTTTTTTATTAAACATTAATTCTCCTCAATAAATATGTAACTACTCTTTTTTTATTGAAAAATTGATCTTTTTTAGTTTGTAAATTAAACTATTTAGTTAAAAAAATTGTAGGAAAAAAAATATATATATATAAGCTAAAAATTAATCAAATTAACTTTAGACTAACATCACATTCATTTTATAAACTATTTGGTTAAAAATTTATGTATTTTGTGGAGAATTCATATTTTTTGGTAGAAAATTAATCTTTTGGTTGCAAAATTTAACAATCGGGTTGAAACTTCAATATTTTGGATGAATTTTTTTTTCTTTATTTGATATCTTTAATACTGATTTAAAATCCTTTGAAATCCCTTAAATCATTTCAAATCCTTTATAACCTCTTCGAATCTCTTCAAATCTCGTGAGATTTTTAGAAATCCTTTGAAATTTTTTAAAAATTGTTGAAATCTTGAAAATCCCTTAAAATACTTGGACATCTTTGATACCATTCTAAAAACATTTAAAATCCCTGAAATCATTTAAAATCCTTTAAAACCTCTTGGAATCTCTATAAATCTCGTGAAATTTTTAGAAATCCTTGATATCTTTTATATCCTTTTTAAATCCTTTGAAATCCCTGAAATCAGTTCAAATCCCTTAAAAGCACTTAGAATCTCTTGAAATTTTGCGAAATCTTTGAAATCCCTTGAAATCCTTTAATATCTTTGAAACCAATTTAAAATCCTTTGAAATCCCTGAAATCAGTTCAAATCCTTCAAAAACCCTTGGAAAGTCTTCAAATCTCGTGAAATTTTGAAATATCCTTTGAAATGTTTTCAAAATTTTTGAAATCTTTGAAATCCTTTGAAATCCTTTGATATCTTTGATACCCTTTTGAAACCCTTTGAAATCCCTGAAATCAGTTCAAATCCTTTAAAAACTCTTGGAATGTCTTCAAATCTCGTGACATTTTAAAAAATCATTTGAAATGTTTAAAAAAAATTTGAAATCTTTGAAATCCTTTGATACCCTTTTGAAACAATTTGAAACCCCTGAAATCATTTCAATTCCTTTAAAACCCCTTGGAATCTCTTTAAATCTCGTTAGTTTTTTTTTTAAATCCTTTGAAATGTTTTCAAATTTTTGGAAATCTTTGAAATCCCTTGAAATCCTTTGATGTCTTTCACTACCCTTTTAAAATTCCTAAAATCAGTTGAAATCCTTTACAGCCACTTCAAAGCTCTTTAAATCTCGTGAAATTTTAAAGAATTCTTTGAAATGTCTTCAAAAATTTTGAAATCTTTGAAATCCCTTTAAATCCTTTGATATCTTTGAAACCAATTTTAAATCCTTTCAAATCCCTTAAATCATTTTCTTATCCCTTAAAACCCCTTGGAACCTCTTTAAATCTCGTTAATTTTTTTTAAATCCTTTGAAATGTTTTCAAAATTTTGGAAATCTATGAAATCCCTTGAAATCCTTCGATATCTTTGAAACCAATTTAAAATTCTTTGCAATCCCTGAAATCAGTTTATTATCTTTTAAAACCCCTTGGAATCTCTTCAAATCTCGTGAAATTTTGTTAAAATCCTTTAAAATATTTTCAACATTTTTGAAATCTTTGAAATCCTTTGAGATCCTTTGCTGTCTTTGATACCCTTTTAAAATTCCTAAAAGGAGTTCAAATCCTTTACAACCTCTTAAAATTTCTTCAAACCTCGTGAAAGATTTAGAAATCCTTTAAAATGTTTTCAAAATTTTAGAAAACTTGAAAATCCCTTGAAATACTTTGATATATTTGATACCTTTCGAAAACCCTTGAAATCCTTAAAATCATTTCAAATTTCTTAAAACCCTTTGGAATCTCTTCAAATCTCGTGAAACGTTTAGAAATCCTTTGAAATGTTTTCAAAATTTTTCTCTTCAAATCTCCTGAAATTTTTAGAAATCCTTTGAAATGTTTTCAAAATTTTTCTCTTCAAATCTCGTGCAATTTTTAGAAATCCTTTCAAATGTATTCAAATTTTTGGAAATTTATGAAATCCCTTAAAATCCTTTGATATATTTGAAACCAATTTAAAATCCTTTGCAATACCTGACATCAGTTTCTTATCGTTTAAACCCCCTTGGAATCTCTTCAAATCTCGTGAAATTTTTAGAAATCCTTTGAAATGTTTTCAAAATTTTTGGAAATCTTTGAAATCCTTTGAGATCCTTTGATGTCTTTGATACCCTTTTAAAATTCCTAAAAGGAGTTCAAATCCTTTACAACCTCTTAAAATTTCTTCAAACCTCGTGAAAGATTTAGAAATCCTTTAAAATGTTTTCAAAATTTTTGAAATCTTGAAAATCCCTTGAAATACTTTGATATATTTGATACCTTTCCAAAACCTTTGAAATCCTTAAAATCATTTCAAATTTCTTAAAACCCTTTGGAATCTCTTCAAATCTCGTGAAACGTTTAGAAATCCTTTGAAATGTTTTCAAAATTTTTCTCTTCAAATCTCCTGAAATTTTTAGAAATCCTTTGAAATGTTTTCAAAATTTTTCTCTTCAAATCTCGTGAAAGTTTTAAAAACCCTTTGAAATGTTTTCAAAATTTTGGAAATCTATTAAATCCCTTGAAATCCTTTGATATCTTTGAAACCAATTTAAAATTCTTTGCAACCCCTGAAATAAGTTTCTTATCCTTTAAAACCCATTGGAATCTCTTCAAATCTCGTGAAATTTTTAGAAATCCTTTGAAACGTCTTCAAAATTTTGGAAATCTGTGAAATCCCATGAAATCCTTTGATATCTTTGAGACCAATTTAAAATCCTTTGAAATCCCTGAAATCAGTGCAAATCCTTTAAAACATTAGCGAGAAATTTGAGAAAATAGTACAATTAGTATATATTTTTTAATAGCAGTAAAATAGTTGCATCCTTAAAAAAAAGTGTCAATAGTGGCGTGAGTCCGAGGCCTCCACATTGTATATTAAAATTGAGATACTGCACGTGTGTAAAGTCATTTACATATATTGTATATCAAGTCCATTCATGTATTCAGGAAAGTAATTCGATCAAAATAAATTGCCTCTGGCAAATAATCGATTATCCCTACGTGGAAATCGCTTTATTATTGAGTTAAAAATCGACAAGTTGATCGTTATTAGTGACTGGAAATCGAAGCCAGGGACATGATTTATATTGTTCACTTACGGCTAATATTTTTTAACAATCTCTCTCAATTATCATAATCCAATCTATATAAATACCTTTTTAAATCATTTTTTTTTTCTGAAAAAAGATCTCCTTTTGCTCCACTGGGAATCGAACCACAGAACTACTGATTTACGGTCAGGTGCTTTCCCATTAAGCTACTAGAGAGATCGAGAGAAGAAACTTTTTTCAGAAATACACGCATTATTTTGCTAGATGGTACAAATCAAATTTTTCAAGGAACCTGTTAGAGAATATCAGAAAATATTTAACGTCTTTTCAGACTAGATGGAGCTATGAAAGAAAAATTATTTTAAACCATTTTTTTCTGAAAAAAGATCTTCTCCTTTCGCTCCGCTGGGAACCGAACCACAGAACTACTGATTTCCGGTCAGGTGCTTTTCCCATTAAGCTACTAGAGAGATCGAGAGAAGAAACTTTTTTCAGAAATACACGCATTATTTTGCTAGATGGTAAAAATAACATTTTTCAATGAATCTGTATTATCATTAGAGAATAACAGAAAATATTTAACGTCCTTTCAGACTAGATGGAGCTATGAAAGAAAAATTATTTTAAATAATTTTTTTCTGAAAAAAGATCTTCTTTCGCTCCACTGGGAATCGAACCTCAGAACTTCCGATTGCCGGTCTTGTGCTTTCCCATTAAGCTGCTAGAGAGATCGGGAGAAGAAAATTTATTCAGAAATACACGCATTATTTTGCTAGATGGTACAAATAAAATTTTTTAAGGAATCTGTTTTATCATTAGAGAATAAAAGGAAATATTCAACGTCTTTTCAGACTAGATGAAGCTATGAAAGAAAAATTATTTTTAATAATTTTTGTCTGAAAAAAGATCTCCTTTCGCTCCGATTTTTTTTCTGAAAAAAGTTTCTTCTCTTGATTTTTCTATTAGCTTAATGGGAAAACACCTGACCAGAAATCAGTAGTTCTGTTGTTCGATTCCCAGCGGAGCGGAAGGAGAAAATCTTTTTTCAGAAAAAAAATTATTTAAAATAATTTTTCTTTCATGGTACCATCTAGTCTGAAAAGACGTTAAATATTTTCTGTTATTCTCTAACAGATTCCTTGATAAATACATTTTATTATATTTAACTTATTTTATTAATTTTTATATTCAGAAAAAAGTTCTTAAATGTTTAGATAATAAATAAATTTAAATGGTTTTTAAAAATAGCATGTTCATTGTTTATTACCGATAGCACGGCTGCCGGTATGTCTTTATCCATTAGATTACGTATAATGAACGTTTCCCCACAACGCCTCGCGATTTACACCACATTTATACTTTACAACTACCAATTTGTCGCCAGCTCTTTCCATACCCTTTTCTTTTTTTATTGTGAAAAGACACATTAAAGCCTAAATTAAATTAGCAACCAAATAACTTCCGCGTTCTACTCTACTTTTAAAGAAATTTATATTTATGGGAATAAATCTTCAAAATAACAACAGGTATATAAACATTGCGTAAATTAAATTCAAAATGAATTCAAATTTTTATTTTTATTTAACGTCAGAGAATAACATCATATTTTTAACTTCTTTTCAGACTAGATGGAGATATGAATTAAAAATGATTTTAGTTAATTTTTTTCTGAAAAAAGATCTTCTCCTTTCGCTCCGCTGGGATTCGAACCTCAGAACTTCCGATTGCCGGTCGGGTGCTTTCCCATTAAGCTACTAGAGAGATCGAGAGAAGAATCTTTTTTCAGAAAATACACGCATTATTTTTCCAGGTGGAACAAGTCAAATTTTTCCAGGAATATGTATTATCGTCAGAGAATAACATAACATTTTTGACGTCTTTTCAGACTAGATGGAGATATGAATTAAAAATGATTTTTAGTTAATTTTTTTCTGAAAAAAGATTTTCTCCTTTCGCTCCGCTGGGAATCGAACCTCAGAACTTCCGATTGCCGGTCGGGAGCTTTCCCATTAAGCTACTAGAGAGATCGAGAGGAGAAACTTTTTTCAGAAAATACACATTATTTTAATAACATTATCTTTTTTCAGAAAAAGTGAATTAAATTGGTTTTTATTGCTTCGTTTTTTGATTGTGATTTAAAGAAAAAGGAAACACTTTTTCTTTACTCTTTTTTATTTTACTTGTTGTAGTTAATGAGAATTTTAAACAAATTTGCAAACATTGTGTCAAAATAGTGTCATACAATTTTTCAAGTATTAAACTTAAGCGTAGTCCAAATTTAAAGTATAATCCAAAATAAAAAAATTGTTGAATGGAAAAAAAACGTTAACTTTTAAGAGAAATTTCCAGTTTTCTAATCTAATATTTTAAAATTATCAAAAATGAAGTCCAACGTTTATTTAAAATGTTTTTTTTTTAGTCTATAAATTATCAAAATTCCTATTTATTTATCGTCAGTTTTCGTCGAAAAGTTTAATATTAAATTTTTGGTTAAGAATTCATCTTTTTTTATTAAAAATTTGATTATTTGGTTCGAAATTAAATTATTATTTCTGTTAAAAATTAAATAATTTTAATAAAAAGTCATAATTCTTATTTAAAAGTTCGTCCTTTTGGCTTGAAAATTAAATCATTTGATTAAAAATGTTTTCTCTCTTAACTAACAATTTTTTTTTTAATGAAAATTCAACTATTTTGATCAACATTCATCTTCTTGATTTGAAAATTCATCTCTTTCTGTAGAATTTTCATCTTTTTTCAGTTAAAATGCAACTTTTTGGTTAAAAATGATTTTGTTTCGGTTGAAAATAAACTTTTTCGTTAAAAATTCAACTGTTTTGTAGAAAATTCATATTTTTGGCTGAAAAATTCAACAATTTGGTAGAAAATTTAACTTTATCGTTAAAAATTTATATATTTTGTTGCAAATTCGTCGTTTTTGGTAGAATATTAATTTTTTGGTCACAAATTTTGTTGGTTGAATCCAACCATTTTTTATTTTAAATGAAACAATTTTTTTTTGAAACATAAACTATTATATTTTTCGTTAAAAATTAATTTTTTGGTTGAAAACTCTACTTTTTGATTAAAAGTCGAACTGTATTCTTAAAAATTAATTTTTTTGGTTGCAGATTCATATTTTTAGTTGAAGCCGTTTTTTGGTTCAAAATTTAATTTTTCTAACTGTAAATTTAACTATTTTGTTGAAAATTCAACTGATTGGTTAAAAATGAACTTTTTTGTTGAAAATTGATATTCTCGGGTTCAAAACTCAACTATTTTGTGCAAAATTCGTCTTTTTGGATTGAAAATTCAAGAATTTGATTAAAATTTTTTTTTTCTCGAGCAACAAATTAAAAAAACATGCAAATACAACTATTTTGATAAAAATACATCTTTTTTCGTTCAAATGCAACTGTCTGGTTAAAAATAATTCTTCTGTCAATTTGGTAGAAAATTTAACTATTTGATTATAAATTTATGTATTTTGTTGAAAATTCGTCTTTTTTGGTCAAATATAAATTTTTTTGGTTAAAAATTCAGCTGTTAAAACCAACTGTTTTTTTATTTCTAATTAAAATAGTTTTTTTATCGAAATATCAAATATTATATTTTTCAATGAAAATTCAACTTTTTAGGTGGAAAATTCAACTACTTGGTTGAAATTTGAACTATTTTCTTAAAAGTTCATTTTTTTGGCTGATTAATCACAATTTTCGTTGAAAATTTGTTTTTCTTTTATGGTTAAAATTTAATTTTTTAAACTTTAAATTTAACTATTTTGTTGAAAATTAACTTTTTTGTTTAAAATTAACTTTTTAGTTAGAATTTATATCCTTGGAATGAAAATTCAAATGTTTTGTGGAAAATTAAAATGTTTTGTAGAAAATTCGTATTTTCAGCTCAAAAATTCAACAATTTGGTTGAAAGTTTATGTATAAAATTGTATCCTATATATTGTTTAAAATTCGTCTTTTTGTTTGAATAAAAATTTTTTTGTTAAATTGCAACTCTTTGGTTGAAAATTTATGTATTTTGTTCAAAATTCGTCTTTTTTGGGTAAAAAATCAATTTTTTGTTTAAAAATGCAACTGTTTGGTTGAAAATTAATCTGTTTTATTTGAGGATTCTATAGTATTTCTTGCAAATTCGTTTTTCTTGGTTAAATCGAACTCTTTTTTATTTTAAATTAAAATCGTTTTTTGTTGAAATAGCAATTATTACATTGAAAAATTGGGTTTTCTAAAAAAAAATTAACATTTTTTTTTTCATCTTTTTTATATTTTGGTTTTTGTAGATAATGAAAAATAAATTTGACTTTGAACCAACTTTTTCTTAGCGTCGTGTGCTAATTTGTTAATGTGAGTTCAGGTCAAATGAGACGTTTCTCGCGGGTACAAAAGTTCAAAGCACACATATTTTATTGTCAAGAAATTGTATAGAATTGTGACACACTTTTTAGATTGATTATTCGGGAAATTCATTTGGCTAAGAGATTTTCTTTCTTTAAAAGTTTGACATGGAAATTAAATTTTTTTAATATTATTTTTTGTTTTAAATATAGTTGGGATTTCATAGGAATATATCGATCACGCACATAATTATTTATCAACTTTATCAACATCCGGTTGGAGATGATTCTGATTTGATGCGATTGAAAAAATACGCGCGACGAGATACAATTTGTATTTCCAAGAAGAAATGTGCATGTGTTTTTATGTAATTTACGGCTAGTAAGATTTAATTATTCCAAGAATAATTAAATCGCCTTGAATTAATTTCCAGTTAAAAACTTGCAAATTCTTCAAATTTAGAATTGTCAAAATTTATAGAGTTCTAATTTTCAATTATTGCAAATTATTATTTAAAAAAAACTTCAAATCCAGGGCCTAGAATGTAATCTAGAGTAAAATATTGCATTTTCAACAAAATAGATCAATTTTTAAACAAATAGTTGAATTTTCAATCAAAAAGATTAATTTTCTATCAAAGAGACGAACTTTCAACAAAATACATAAATTTTCAACCAAATAATTGAATTTTCAACTAAAAAAGTTAATTTTTTTATTCAAAAAAAGAATTGTGCAATTTAGAGTTTAAACAATTATTTTCAACCAAAAACAGTAAAATTGAACGATAAAAGAATTTTCAAGAAAATAGTTGAATTTTCAACTAAAAAATATCCAAGAATAATTAAATCGCCTTGAATTAATTTCATGTTAAAAACTTGCAAATTCTTCAAATTTAGAATTGTCCAAATTTATTGAGTTCTAATTTTCAATTATTGCAAATTATTATTTTTTTAAATTTCAAATCCAGGGCCTAAAATGTAACCTACAGTTAAAATATTGCATTTTCAACAAAATAGATCAATTTTTAAAGAAATAAATGAATTTTCAACCAAAAAAATGAATTTTCAATTAAAAAGATTAATTTTCTATCAAAAAGACGAACTTTGAACAAAATACATGAATTTTCAACTGAAAAAGTTAATTTTTTATATCAAAAATACAATTGTGCAATTTTAAGTTTAAAAAATTATTTTCAACCAAAAACAGTAAAATTGAACGAAAAAAGAATTTTCAAGAAAATAGTTGAATTTTCAATTGAAAAATATCCAAGAATAATTAAATCGCCTTGAATTAATTTCAAGTTA
>CAKNYM010050991.1:12687-26031 GCA_932195095.1 Andricus curvator
AAATTCTTCAAATTTAGAATTGTCCAAATTTATAGAGTTCTAATTTTAAATTATTGCAAATTATTATTTTTAAAAAACTTCAAATCCAGGGCCTAAAATGTAACCTAAAGTTAAAATATTGCATTTTCAACAAAATAGATCAATTTTTAAACAAATAAATGAATTTTCAACCAAAAAAATGAATGTTCAATTTAAAAAATTAATTTTCTATCAAAGAGACGAACTTTCAACAAAATACATAAATTTTCACCAAAATAATTGAATTTTCAACTAAAAAAGTTAATTTTTTTAATCAAAAAAAGAATTGTGCAATTTTAAGTTTAAAAAATTATTTTCAACCAAAAACAGTAAAATTGAACGAAAAAAGAATTTTCAAGAAAATAGTTGAATTTTCAACTAAAAAATATCAATTTTGAATCAAAATTGAAATATTTAAATTTTCAGTTAAAAACATGCATATGCAATAACAAAAACCTATTTTCAATCAAGTAGTTCAATTTTTCACCAAAAAATATTGTTTTAATTTTAAATCTAACCAGCTGAATTCATAAAACAGACGAATTTTCAATAAAAAAACATTATTTTAATTTTAAATATAACTAGTTAAAATAAAAAAAGGACGAATTTACAAAAAAATAGTTAAGTAATCAATCAGAAAGGATTAATTTTCGACCAAAAAACGAATTTTCAACAAAAATATTAATTTTCAACTAAAAACGACCCATGATAAATCAAAAATGCAATAGTTAAATTTGCAGTTAAAAACATGAATTAGCTACAAAAAAGCGGATTTTCAACCAAAAAAGATTAATTCTTCACCAAAAAAATTTAGTAGTTAAAATTTCAAACAAATCCAAAAAAGTATATATTTCTACCAACAGATGAATTTTCGAACTAAAATGACGAATTTTCAACGAAAAAAGAATTTTCAGTCAAAATAGAAAAAAAAATTAACTAAAGTTTTGAATTTTCAAACCAAAATGACTAGATATTACATTTTTTATTGAGATTTCATCTTTTTGGTTTACAAATATTTCAGGGTGGCGATTAAGCGGACGATTTCAAATTCCCGGTCATTTCCCGGTCAAGTTTTTCAATTTTCCCGGTCAACTAAAAGTAACATATTCATATTTGCCGCAAAACGCAAACATTTATTTTAATTCATAACGTTCGTTCTAAACATCTTTTAACACAACAGAGCAAAACGTTGCAAAATAAATGAATTTTGAAAAAAATACTTAAATTTTCCACTAAAAAATATCAATTTTTTACAAGAAATGGAATAGTTAAACTTTCAGTTGAAAAAATTAATTTTCAACAAAAAAAACGGATTTTCAACAAAATAGTTCCATTTTCAACCAAAGTGATGAATTTTCAAATAAAATTATAAATCTTTATCTGGAAGAGTTAAATTTCAAACCAAAACGATAAATTTTCAAGTAAAAATTATGAATATTTAACTGGAACACTTGAATTTTCAACCAAAAAGACGAATTTTTAAAGAAGATTACATTTTAAATAAAAAGATTGATTTTATACCCAAAAATACAATTTTTCAACCAAATACATTAATTTTTAAAGAAAGGTTTGCAGTTTTAATAAAGGAAGACAAATTTTTAACCAAATAGTTAAAGTTTGAACTGAAAAAATAATAATTTTCAATCGAAAATGGAATAGTAACATTTTTAGTTTAAAAAATTATTTGTAAACCAAACATAAGAGTTTTCAACTAAAACAATGAATCTTTAACTGAAATAGTTAAATTTTCAAAGAAAAAAATTAATTTTTACTAAAAAAAGATAAATTGTCAACCAAAACTTTAATAATTGAATTTCAAGTTTAAAAAATTAATTTTTAACCAAACAGATGAATTTTCAACTACAACTGTGGAATTTTCAACTGTAATAAGTTAAATTTTCACTTAAAAAAATTACTTTCAAACAAAAAAAATAACTTTCAACAAAAAAAAACTCACTTTCAAAATAATAGTTACATTCTCAAACAAAGTGATGAATTTTCGAATAAAATTGTAAATATTTGACTGCAATAGTTGAATTTAAAACCAGAAAGATGAATTTTTAACTGAAATGATGAATCTTTAACTAGAATAATTGAATTTTTGACCAAAAAGATTAATTTTCAACCAAGAAGATTAATTGCTACCAAAAAAGACGAATTTTCAACTAACAAAGATAATTTTTCAACCAAAAATTGAATAATTAAATTTTTAGTCAAAAATGAATGTTCAACCAAATACATGAATTTTGAACGAAAATTATGAAATATTCAAGTGGAATAATAATTACAATTTCAGGTTAAAAAAAATAATAATTTTCAACCAAAAAACATCCAAAGAAAAAACAATTTTTTGAATCAAACAGCTCATTTTTCAACCAAAGAAATGAATTTTTAATTAAAACGATGGATCTTCAACTAAAAAAAAAATATTTTAACAAAAGAGTTTAACTTTCAACCAAATAATTTTATTTCCAACCTAAAAGATTAATTTTCAACTAAAATGATAAATATTTTACTGGAATACTTGAATTTTTAACTGAAAAGAATTTTTAAACAAAAAGATTAACTTTCAAAGAAAAATAAGTTAATTTTCTACCAAAAAATTTTCAATTAAAAAAGACAAATTTTTATTCAAATTGTGGAATTCCGAAGTTGAAAATATTAATTTTCAACTCACAATGGAACAGTTAAATTTTCATTTAAAGAAATTAATTTTCAACCAAACTGATGAATTGTCAACTAAAATGATGAATCTTCAACTAAAATGATGATGAGTTTAAAAATTCAACTATTTTGTTGAAAATTAATTTCTTTTCTTGGTTAAAAATTAACATTTTGGTAGAAAGTTCAAATTTTCAGGTGGAAAATTCAACTATTTTGTTGTAAGTTCATATTTTTTGGTAGATTTCAACGATTTTTATCTCTTTGGTTGAAAATTGAACTATTTTCTTGAAAACTCGTTTCTTTTTTGGTTCAAAAATTAATTTTTATGGCTGGCAATTTGACTATTCCATTCTTAAAAATGGGGAAAAAATTACAAGAAAATAAAACATTTCTACAACTGTAATTTGTTGTTTAAACTTGTGCAAAAATTTACAGAATGTAACCAAAAAATTCAATTAAATACAAATACCTCATTTTTCTCTTGTATTTTTTTTAGAAAAATAGAAAAAATAACAATGAAGTACAAATTTCTAAAATTTGAAAATTTGTATAACTTTTTATCAACAATGTTTAGAGTGGTACTAAAAACCATTGCTAACTTTCAAACGTGATTAATCGTTAAAAAAAGCGAGAAACTTTTCGAAAAAACAGTTGGAAAGCTTATGAAATTCCGCGTCGAGTGATTCCTAATAGAGATATTTTGGACTTTTTGAAAAGAAAATACCACGCGAAAAGTGAATAAAAAATGCAAGAATTCCTCGACCTAGGAAGGCTGCAGAAAAAATCTGAAATTCATGCGACACAGTCTTTAAAGTCTTATCTTTAATTCAAACCAATAAAACTCAAAAAATCTTTATGGGTTGCTAAGATATGACTAAAAATGTCCAAGCGTATCTGCATCGAGATTCAGTCAGCTTCCTGTCGACCGGCCTTGCTGCGTCAGTAAGCTGACCTTTAAAGATTTAAAAAAATGTATTGGCTTGAATTAAAGATAGGATTTCAAATACTAAGTTCTGTAAAATTCAATTTTTTGCCACAAGTTTCTTAAGTCACAGCACGAGTTGAAGTTGGGGTAAAAAATGTGAGTATCTCTCGCTCTCTCCCGCTCTCCCGTTATCCCGCTCTCCCGTTATCCCGCCCTCCCGTACTCCCGTTCTCCCGCTCACCCGGCGCAGACAAGCTTGGACATTTTTAGTCATATCTCAGCAACCCATGAAGATTTTTTAAGGTTTATTGGCTTGAATTAAAGATAAGACTTTGAGGACGGTGTGCTATAAATTTCAGGTTTTTGCTACAATTTTCATAGGTCTTGTCTTGAGTTGAAATCGAGGTCCAATCGAGAAATACTTAAATTTGGTTAAACTTCTCACGTGGAATATTTTCTTTAAAAGATGGAAAATATCTCTTTTTCAGGCCATTTTACGCGGAATATCATAAGTTTTCCAAAGTTTCGTTTAGAAAAATTGGTAGCTTTTTTGTGAACGATTAATCACGTTTCAAATTCAGCAGTGATTTTTAGTACCGCTCGCGCTAGCTGCAGATAATTTCCGACGGTAGTGCATAAATCAGTAGTTCTTGTTATGCAACATTTTTTACATGAAAATGTTACTTGGATATCCACTATCTACCAAACGTAATTTCAAAGCAGAGAGAACATTTTTTAGAAGGCTGTGATAGGAAGCTGACTGAAACTCAACGCAGACACTCTCAGACAATTTTAGCTATATTTCGAGAACCTTTAAAGATTTAAAAAAATGTATTGGCTTAAATTAAAGATAGAATTTCAAATACTAAGTTCTGTAAAATTCAATTTTTTCCAGAAGTTTCTTGAGTCACAGCACGAGTTGAAGTTGGGGTAAAAAATCTGAGTAACTCTCGCTCTCTCCCGCTCTCCCGTTCTCCCGCTCTCCCGATGCAGACAAGCTTGAACATTTTTAGTCATATCTCAGCAACCCATGAAGATTTTTTAAGGTTTATTGGCTTAAATTAAAGATAAGACTTGTAAGAACGTGTGCTATAAATTTCAGATTTTTGCTACAATTTTCATAGGTCATGTCTTGAGTTGAAATCGAGGTCCAAACTTCGAGAAATACTTAAATTTTTTTTTAAACTTCTCACGTGGTATATTCTATTTCAAAGATCGAAAATATCTCGGTTACGGACCATTTGACGCGGAATATCCTAGGTTTTCCAAAGTTTTGTTTAGAAAAATTTGTAGCTTTTTTGTGAACGATTAATCACGTTTCAAATTCAGCAGTGATTTTTAGTACCGCTCCCGCGAGCCGTGTAGATAATTTCCGACGGTAGTGTATACATCAGTAGTTTTTGTTATGCAAAATTTTTAACATGAAAATGTTACTTGGATATCCACTATCTACCAAACGTAATTTCAAAGCAAAGAGAACATTTTTTAGAAGGCTGTGACAGGAAGCTGACTGAAAATCAATGCAGACACGCTGAGACAGTTTTAGCTATGTTTCCAGAACCTTTAAAGATTTAGAAAAATGTATTGGCTTGAATTAAAGATAGGATTTCAAATACTAAGCTCTGTAAAATTCAATTTTTTCCACAAGTTTCTTAAGTCACGAGTTGAAGTTGGGGTAAAAAATCTGTTGTGAGTAACTCTCGCTCTCTCCCGCGCTCCCGTTCTCCCGCTCTCCCGATGCAGACAAGCTTGAACATTTTTAGTCATATCTCAGCAACCCATGAAGATTTTTTAAGGTTTATTGCCTTGAATTAAAGATAAGACTTTGAAGACTGTATGCTATAAATTTCAGATTTTTGTTACAATTTTCATAGGTCATGTCTTGAGCTGAAATCGAGGTCCAAGCTTCGAGAAATACTTCAATTGTTTTCAAACTTCTCACGTGGTATATTCTCTTTAAAATATCAAAAATATCTCTGTTACGAGCCATTTGACTCGAAATATCATAAGTTTTCCAAATTTTGGAAAATTGAAGATTCATAATTTTAGTTGAAAGTTCATCTCTTTAGTAAAAAATTCAACTTTTTTGTTAAAAATTCTTCTTGTTATGTAGAAAATTCAACTATTTAATTACAAATCAACTTTTTTTCGAAATTTTTGTCATTATTGACTGAAAAATATTTCTCGGTTGAAAATTCCTCTTTTTGGTTAATTAACAAAACATTTTTTCTCGAAGATTTATCATTTTGGTTAAAAATTCATCTGTTCGGTTGAAAATTCAACTACTTTGTTGAAAATTCACTCGTTTTGCTGGACTATACTTTTTTTAAATGAAAATTTAACTATTCCATTTATGGTGGAAAATTGTTCATTTTTAGATGAAAATTCAACTATTTGGTTAAAAATTTATCTGTTCTGGTAGAAAATTCATCTTATTTTATTGAAAATTTATCTACTTGGCTGAAAGTTGTTTTGTTAAAAATATAAATTTTTCATGAAGATTGATAACTTTAGTTGAAAATTCATTTTTCTGGTTGAAAATTTAACAATTTTTTTTAAAAATTCATTTTTTCTTTTCGTTCAAAATTGATGTTTTTAACTGAAAATTCGATTATTCAATTTTTGGTTAAAAAATGTTCTTTTTTAGATGAAAGTTCAACTGATTGGTTGAATATTGGTGTATTTTATTGAAAATTTCTTCTTTTTGGTAAAAAAAATCATATCTTTTGAATTTGAAAAAAAATCAACTAAAACTTAAACTGCTATTGTTAAAAATACATTTTTTGGTTGAAGATTCATCATTTTAGCTGAATATTCATCTCTTTGGTTGAAAATTTAACTATTTTGTTGAAAATTCGTTTATTTTTGTTGTTGTCGAAAATTGATCTTTTTCGGATGAAAAATCAACTATTTAGTTGAAAATTCGTCTTTTTGATAAAGAATTCATCTGTATTGGTAGAAAATTCATCTTTTTTTATTGAAAATTTAACTACTTGGTTGAAAGTTGTTTTTTAAAAATAATTTTTTTTTTATTGAAGACTCATCATTTCAGTTGAAAATTAATCTCTCTGGTTGGAAGTTGAAATATTTTGTTGAAAATTCTTTTTTTTTCTTTTAGTTCAAAATCACAGCTTTTAACTGAATTACTCTTGGTTTAAAATAAATTTTTGTTGTTGAAATATCAACTGTTACATTTTTTGTTAAGAATACAGATTTTTTTGTTAAAAATTCAATTACCTTGTTAAAAGATAAACCATTTTGTTAAAAATTTATTTTTTTTTGGTTTTAGATGCACCGTTTCAGTTGAAATTTTATCTTTTTTGTTGAAAATGTACCTCTTTTGTTGAAAATTCAACTTTTTTTCTTGAATTCAATTGTTTTTCTATTTAAAATTAAAATCGTTTTTTTTTTGGTTGAAATGTCAAATATAATTTTGTATGGGAATTCATCTTTTTTATTAAAGATTTTATTTTTTAGTTGGAAAGTACATTTTTTTTGTTAAAAATGTAACAATTTATTGTGTTGAAAATTCGTCTTTTTGGTTTGAAAATTCATCTCTTTCGAAAGAAATTTTATCTTTTTTAAAATTCACGAATTTGGTTAAAAATGAGCGTTTTTGTAGAAAATTCAACCATTTGGTTGAAAATAACTTTTTTAGTTGAAAATTTACTGTTTGTTTGAAATTTTCAATATTTTGTAGAAAAGTATTGAATTATTTTTTATGAAAAAGCATATTTTCAAGTTGAAAATTCAACTTTCTTGTAGATAATTTGTCTTTTTAGCTTCAAAGTTCAACAATTTTCTTGAAAATTCCTCTTATTTGGTAGAAAATTAGTCTTGAAACTTGAAAAACTTCAAATATAAATTCAATTACATATAAATCACTCGAATGTTGACACTGTAGTTTTTCTTCAAGTTTAAATTATGATATGTATAGACAACAAAATGGAATTGCTGGCCCACACAGTTTCTCAGTGCTCAGGGCGAGAGACGGTTGCGTCTTTCGCCTCGGAAGGGCCGCAGTGCGCGAGTGCTCAGTCGAGTATATTGCGCAATATTATGCATTCTAACTGGAAATGGTTCAGGCGGACCCGACTGTTTACGTTTGAATTCCCCCGATTGAGGATCAAGGTAGCAGGCTACCCATACCCTGTTCTTAAACCGGGAGTTTGGTATACTGGCAAATTTTGGTTGAAAATTGTTCTTTTTTAGATGAAAATTCAACTATATGGTTGAAAAATGATGTATTTGTTAGAAAATTTGTCTTTTTGGATAGAAAATAAATCTTGTTGGATGAAAATTGATCTTTTTCGATGAAATTTGAAAGACTTTTGGCCCTGAGTAGTAAATGTCCATATTTAGCCGAACAGACCAACTTGGAGAAAAACCTAATGAATGCCAGGAGTCTCGTTTGGCTGCCACGGATGACGGCCGATCCTCTACTTTCTAACGAAAGTGCAAGTCTTTTTTTAAGCGTAACCGTCCGTCCACACGTCTACACCACTTTCGCGCCTTTTCCGCGGTTTCCCGTCTCGATGTCTGCAACGAAAGTATCTATAATCCAGATACAAATCACGCCACTGTCGGTTGAAAAAACTCTCTTTTTGATACCGCCTCTTAATTTAAAAAAAAATTAACTGATTGTCGGTTAGATTCTACTAATTGCTTAAAATAAAATTTTGAACGTCTTTTCAGACTAGATGGAGATATGAATTAAAAATTATTTTTAATTAATTTTTTTCTGAAAAAAGATCTTCTCCTTTCGCTCCGCTGGGAATCGAACCTCAGAACTTCCGATTGCCGGTCCATCTAGTCTGAAAAGACGTTAAAAATTTCTTTTATTCTCTGATGACAATACAGATTCCCTGACAAATTTCACTTGTACCATCTAGCAAAATAATGTGTGTATTTTCTGAAAAAAGTTTCTTCTCTCGATTTCTCTAGCAGCTTAATGGGAAAGCTCCCGACCGGCAATCGGAAGTTCAGAGGTTCGATTCCCAGCGGAGTGAAAGGAGACGATCTTTTTTCAGAAAAAAAAATGAATTAAAAATCATTTTTAATTCATATCTCCATCTAGTCTGAAAAGACGTTAAAAAATTATTTTATGCTCTGACGATAATACAAACTATTCCTTGAAAATTTTGATTTACCACCTGGAAAAATAATGCGTGTATTTTCTGAAAAAAGTTTCTTCTCTCCACTTATCTAGTAGCTTAATGGGAAAGCACCCGACCGGCAATCGGAAGTTCTGAGGTTCGGTTCCCAGCCGAGCGAAAGGAGAAGATCTTTTTTCAGAAAAAAGATTAATTAAAAATCGCTACTAATTGCTGTAGCTGGAATTCGGTTATTGACAGTTAGTAAAAGCTTCAATTAGTAATTACTGCCACACTGCACACTATCCAAACTCGTAATTATAGATTTTATTAACATTTTTAATGTAAATGATAATGCAGCAATGAATTTATTGCAAGAAATACTTTATTTATATTCTCATGACAAGTGTAACTTCATAATTATAGGAATAGTGATACACCCGACTCTCGGTTTAGGAAAAGCGTCGGGGGTTGCCTGCAAATAACCTTGTTCCTAAATCGGGAGTATTGAAACATAAACAGTCAGGGCCGCCTGAACCATTTCCAGTTAGAATGCACAATATTGCGCAATATACCCGACTGAGTACTCGCGCACTGCGGCCCTTCCGAGGCGAAAGACGCAACCGCCTCTCGCCCTGAGCGCTGAGAAACTGCGTGGGCCAGCAATTCTAGGAATTCCTAAACCGCGTGTTCCTATACCGAGAGTCGGGTGTAATTTGACAAAAAAGCAGATACAAAAGAATATTTTTAAAGTATTAAAAATGAACTTCAATGTTCATTTAAAATGCTGTTCTTCAGTCTATAAATTATAAAAATTCCTATTTATTTATCACAGGTTTCACAGTCTTTTCACTACTCACCTTTTTCCACGTTTTTACATTTTCGTTAAAAGTTCATTCTTTTTGGTTGAAAAATCAACAATTAAATTTTTGGTTGGGAATTCAATTCTTTTTGTTGTTAAAAATGTTATTGTTCGGTTCAAAATTAAATTTAAATTTGTTAAAAATTCAATAATTTGGTTAAAAAGTCATGTTTTTTGTTTAAAAATTTTATTATATGGTTCAAAATTGAATTATTATCTTAAAAATTCATACTGCTTGGTTGAAAATTCAACTGTTTTGTTGGCAATTCATTTTTTTGGTTTGAAAATTGATCTCTTCCTGAAGAAATTTCACCTTTTTTGGTAAAAATGCAACTTTCTGGTCAAAAACTAATCTGTTTCGGTTAATATTTTTTTGTTGAAAATTCAACTGTTTTGTAGAAAATTCGTATTTTCGGCTCGAAAAATCAACAATTTGGTAGAAAATGTATGTATTTGGTTGAAAATTTGTCTTTTTTGGTCAAATATAAATTTTTTCAGTTGAAAATGCAGCTGTTCGAACCAACTGTTATTTATTTTAAATTAAAATTGTTTTTTGTTGAAATATAAACTATTACATTTGTCGTTGAGAATTCACCTTTTTAGGTGGAAAATTCAACTACTTAGTTGAAAGTTGAACTATTTTCTTAAAAGTTAATTTTTTTTGGTTGAATATTCACAATTTTAGTTGAAAATTAGTTTTTCTTTTTTGGTTAAAAATTATTTTTTAAACTTAAAATTTAATTTTTTTGTTGAAAATTAACTTCTTTGTTGAAAATTTGTATTCTTGGATTAAAAATTCAACGGTTTTGTATAAAATTCTTATTTTTTAACGCTTCGTTGAAAATTAACCTGTTTTATTTAAGAATTCAAGTACTTTTTAAAAATTCGTTTTGCGGGTTGAATCCAACTGTTTTTTATTTTTAATTAAAATCGTTTTATGTTAAAATATCAACTATTACATTTCGCGTTAATAATTCATCTTTTTAGGTGGAAAATTCAACTCCTTGGTCAAAAGTGGAAATATTTTCTCAAAATTTCATTTGTTTGGTTGAATATTCACAATTTTAGTTAAAAATCAGTTTTTTTTTGTTTAAAATTAATTTTTTCAACTGAAAATTTAACTGTTCTGTTGAAAATTCAACTGTTTTGTAGAAAATTCGTATTTTTGGCTTGGAAATTCAAGTATTTGGTAGAAAATTTAATTGTTTTGTGGGAAATTCGCCCTTTCTATTGGAAATTGACTTTGTTAAATACAAATTTAACTAGTCCATCTTGGGTTACAAAGTGACTTTTTTTTCTTAAAAAATTCAACTATTTAGTTAACAAATGTTAGAAACAAAAAAATATAAACTAAGAATCATTCAAATAAGAAAAAGTATCAAATAGTGTCAATAGTGCCTGAATGTATTCCTCTATTTTAATCAATTTAATTTTTTTTACACTGATTTATCAGTTGAAATCTTCAGTAATAATTTATTTATTGAATTTTTTTTATAAATTCCGATGCAGGGATTATGAATTAATTTTCAAATCTTATATTACCAAAAGTAGAAAGTGCGAGATATCTTTAATGGGAGTGATACATATACAGGTGAAATGAAAGCGATAATGCACTGATAAAAGTCCTCTAGAAATTATAATATAAATTACATTGCAGTAAAATAGAAATCAAATATCGCAAATTCTTTGATATCTTTTGATATCCCATGAAATATTTGAAATCCTTTTAAATAACTTCAAATTATTGAAATCGATTGAAAAATCTTAGAGTTTTAAAATACCCTTAACTATTTTTAATTTTTCGAAATCTTTGATATCCATTAATACTTTTTATTCTCTTGAAGATTTCTCGGAATCTTTAGAAATACCATAAAATCTTTTAAATCCTTCAAAATCCCTTTAATTTATTGAAATTCATTGAAAAATGTTAGAGTTTTAAAATACCCTTAACTATTTTTAATTCTTCGAAATCTTTGATATCCCGGAATACTTTTTATTCTCTTTAAGATTCCTCAGAATATTTATAAATACCATAAAATCCTTGAAATACTTCAAAATCCCTTTAATTCATTGAAATCGATTGAAAAATCTTGGAGTTTTATAATACCCATAAATATTCCAAATTCTTTAAAATATTTTCATATCCCATTTAATCTTTGCAATCCTTTTAAATACCTTCAAATTATTGAAATCGATTGAAAAATCTTAGAGTTTTAAAATACCCTGAACTATTTTAAATGCTTTGAAATCTTTTGATATCTCTTAGTACTTTTTATTCTCTTGAAAATTTCTCGGAATCCTTAGAAATACCATGCAATCTTTAAAATCCTTCAAAATTCCTTTAATTTATTGAAATCGATTGAAAAATCTTGTAGTTTTATAATATCCATAAATATTCCAAATTCTTTAAAATATTTTGATATCCCGTTCCTTTGAAGTCCTTTTAAATACCTTCAAACTATTGAAATCGATTGAAAAATCTTAGAGTTTTAAAATACCCTCAACTATTTTTAATTCTTCGAAATATTTTATATCCCTGAATACTTTTTATTCTATTTAAGATTCCTCGGAATATTTAGAAATACCATAAAAGCTTTGAAATCCTTCAAAATCCCCTTAATTTATTGAAATCGATTGAAAAATATTAAGAGTTTTAAAATACCCTTAACTATTTTTAATTCTTCGAAATCTTTGATATCCCTGAATACTTTTTATTCTCTTGAAGATTCCTCAGAATATTTAGAAATACCATAAAAGCTTTGAAATCCTTCAAAATCCCTTTAATTTATTGAAATCGATTGAAAAATCTTGAAGCATTATAATACCCATAAATCTTGCAAATTCTTCAAAATATTTTGATATCCCATTCAATCTTTGCAATCCTTTTAAATACCTTCAAATTATTGAAATCGATTGAAAAATCTTACGGGTTTAAACCCTTAACTATTTTAAATCCTTTGAAATCTTTTGATAACCCTAAAAATCTTTTTATTCTCTTCAAGATTCCTCAGAATATTTAGAAATACCATAAAATATTTGAAATCCTTCAAATTGTCTTTAATTTATTGAAATCGATTGAAAAATCTTGGAGTTATATAATGCCCATAAATATTTCTAATGCTTTAAAATATTTTGATATCACATTCAATCTTTGCATTCCTTTTAAAAACCTTCAAATTATTGAAATCGATTGAAAAATCTTAGATTTTTAAAATACCCTTATCTACTTTAAATGCTTTGAAACCTTTTAACATCCCTTCAAATATTTTTATTCTCTTTAAGATTCCTCAGAATATTTAGAAATACCATAAAATACTTGAAATCCTTCAAAGTGCCTTTAATTTATTGAAATCGATTGAAAAATCTTAGAGGTTTAAAATAACCTTAACTATTTTTAATCCTTCGAAATCTTTTGATATCCCTAAAAATCTTTTTATTCTCTTCAAGATTCCTCAGAATATTTAGAAATACCATAAAATATTTGAAATCCTTCAAAGTGTCTTTAATTTATTGAAATCGATTGAAAAATCTTGGAGTTATATAATGCCCATAAATATTTCTAATGCTTTAAAATATTTTGATATCACATTCAATCTTTGCATTCCTTTTAAAAACCTTCGAATTATTGAAATCGATTGAAAAATCTTAGATTTTTAAAATACCCTTATCTACTTTAAATGCTTTGAAACCTTTTAACATCCCTTAAAATATTTTTATTCTCTTTAAGATTCCTCAGAATATTTAGAAATACCATAAAATACTTGAAATCCTTCAAAATCCCT
>CAKNYM010050991.1:26041-37559 GCA_932195095.1 Andricus curvator
TTTTTAATTCTTCCAAATGTTTGATATCCCTTAAAATCTTTTTATTCATTTGAAGATTCCTCGGAATATTTAGAAATACCATAAAATCTTTGAAATCCTTCAAAATCCCTTTAATTTATTGAAATCGATTGAAAAATCTTGTAGTTTTAAAATACCCTTAACTATTTTTAATTCTTCGAAATCTTTGATATCCCTGAGTACTTTTTATTCTATTTAAGATTCCTCGGAATATTTAGAAATACCATAAAAGCTTTGAAATCCTTCAAAATCC
Organism: Andricus curvator; assembly: GCA_932195095.1. Classification (NCBI taxonomy): domain Eukaryota; kingdom Metazoa; phylum Arthropoda; class Insecta; order Hymenoptera; family Cynipidae; genus Andricus; species Andricus curvator. The sequence goes on from CAKNYM010050991.1 coordinate 26,313, forward strand.
CTTTAATTTATTGAAATCGATTGATAAATCTTAAATTTTTATAATACCCATAACTATTTTTAATTCTTCGAAATCTTTGATATCCCTTAATACTTTTTATTCTCTTCAAGATTCCTCACAATATTTAGAAATACCATAAAATCTTTGAAATCCTTCAAAATTCCTTTAATTTATTGAAATCGATTGAAAAATCTTGGAGGTTGATAATTCCCATAAATATTGCAAATTCTTTTAAATATTTTGATATCCCATTCAATCTTTGAAATCCTTTTAAATACCTTCAAATTATTGAAAAATCTTAGAGTTTAAAATCTTTTGATATACCTTAAAATCTTTTTATTCTATTTAAGATTCCTCAGAATATTTAGAAATACCATAAAATATGCGAAATCCATTCAAATCCTTTCAAATTATTGAAATATATCGAAAATCTTTGGAGTCTTTTAAAATACCCTCAAATATTACAAGTTCTTTGGAATCGTTTGATATCCCTTGGAATCCCTTAGTTTCTCTATTAAATTTTTCACAGTGCAATATTATTTATTCCAAATTATAAAGTAAAATATGCTGGTTAAAAGACATCCATTGTAAAATATATATACACAGTTAAATTAAATCGATTTCTCGAAAAGCATAACTACATTTATCGATGCATTATGCTTGAACATAAACGTAGTAATAAATTATTATAATAGTCGAGGAAAAGGCCTTAACCTTTAGTTTATGGTTGTTCGCACCATTCTACTGAGTAAGAAACCGTAATTTCTAATAAGCGTAAAACAAACTTGGCACGCTTGAAACCAAAATATTAACTTTCTTTGCGAAAATATAGAAATTTGCTCAGTCAGCACAGAGCTCGAACTCACTTCAGAGTTAAAAAATAGTGTCTGTAGTGACATAAATTAAAAAAAATAAAGGCATGCATTTTTTAAATAATAAACTTATAACATAAATTAACACTTTGTTGCCACAATACATAATTTGTAAACTTTTTCAAACTTTTAAAGAGATGAAACAAATGAAATTACTTTCAATTAATTAATTAATTAATTATTTTTAATTTTAAGCTTTGAAAATTTCAAAATATGTCTTAAAAGAATATGGAAGATTTTACGGCAATTTTTTTAATTTTTGAAGGATTTAAAAAAAATTTGGAAAAACTTTGAATTATTTCAAAAGTTTTCCAAGTTTTTACGAGTTTAAAAAACAATTTAAAATTTGAAGAGATTTCAAAAAATTTTAAAAGGTTTGAAGATCATACAGTTTTTTTCTTGAGGTTCCAGGGGAAATTTTAATTAATTTCTTTTGTTTGAAAAATTAATTTTAAGTAAATAGTTTTGAAGATTTTAAAACGTTTCAAATGATTTCTTAAAATTTCGGAAATTAATATAGAAGAGCTTAAAGCAAAATTTGCAATTTTGCAAGATTACAATATTTTAGAAAAAATTTAAATTAGTTTAAGAAATATTTCAAGTTTTGAAAAGATACAAAAATAATTTTAAACTTGAAAAGATTTCAACAAATCTAAAACAAAATGTAGATTTTTGAAAATTTCGAACACAAAATTGAGAAGTTTTTAAAGAATATTAAAAGGTTTTAAGAGAATAAACATTTTTTTAAAGATTTCTGGGAACATTTTTATTAATTTTTTATTTAAAAAAATTTATTTCAAAAGAAAAATGTATAAAGATATCAAAACATTACCAAAGAATTCTAAAATTGTCAAAAAAGAATCTGCAAGATTTTAGGGTAATCTTCTTTAAAAATTTAGAAAAAATTCGAATAATTTTATTTAAAAGATCAAATTTCCAAAATAAGTACAAAATTGAAAACATTTTTAAAAACTTTCAACAAAATGTAGCGTTTTAATGAAATGAAATGCAAAAAAAATGGAAATATCAACCATTACACTTTTTGTTGAAAATTCATTTTTTTATCAAAGATTCGTAAGTTTTGTTGAAAATTTAACTATTTTGTTGCAGATTCTCTTTTTCTTGGTTGAAAATTAATTATTTTAACTGTAAATGTAATAATAAAAAAATTTTAAAGTTTAAAATATACCTAAATATGTTTTAAACTGACTCGAAATATTCCTAAAATTTTGAAAAATCTTTCAAAATTAAAAAAATTGCCCTCAAATTGTCTTTAAAAATTATTTTTTCAAAATAAAAAGTTATTAAAAATTGTCCAAAGAATCTCAAGAAAATTTTTTGTTTGAATCCTCGATTTTTTGTAACTCTTCAACAATTTACATTTTGTTTGCAATTTTTGGAAATATTTTTAAATTTCAAATTATTTTTTCAATTATTTCCAAAACTTTGAAACCTTCTAAATATCTTTTAAAATTAGTCGAATTTTTCCAATTTTTTTCTTAAAATTCTGAAAAATTAAAAAAATTGCCTTCAAATCTTCCAGATTCTGTGAGAGTTTCTGTTATGATAATTTCCGAATTCTTTCAAAATCTTTTTTAATAATCGCTTAAAATTAATTTTTCAAAACAAAAAACCAGTTTAAATTTTCCCATGAATTTTAAGATTTTTTTTTTCTTATCATGAATCCTTTCAAAATCCTTAAGAAGCTTCAACTATTTCCAAATATTACAAAATTTTGACATTTTTCAAAACTTTTTTGAAATGTTTTCAATTTTTAAATTAATTTTGAATCTTTTTAAAACGTCTAAATGTCTCTTAAACTTATTCGAATTTTTTTACAAAACTTTGTAATCTTGCTGATTGAAAAATTTTGCTTTGCACATTCTTTTTCGAAATTTTAGGATATAATTTAAAACGTTCTGCAATTTTTGTCAATTTTCTCTTAAAATTCAGTTCTCGAAATAAAAAATCAGTTTCAATTTTCCCAGGAATTTTGTAAAAGTTTTTTATTATCGTGAAACCTTCTAAAATCTTTAAGATGCTTCAACATTTTTACTTCCAAATATTCAAAAATGTAAGTTTTTTATAACTTCTTTGAAATGTTGAAAAGATTAAATTAATTTTGAATCTTTTTAAAACTTCTAAATGCCTTTTAAACTTGATCACATTAACTAAACAACTAAAAAATTAGGTAATCTTTAGCAATTAACAGATACTTTTCTACGTTATATTTCTTAAACGGAAAACATAAACTTTTGTATTTCAAAGTGTTGAAGACCTTTGTTCCATTGATTATTATTGTCATTAAATTATTGAATATATTATTTAGATAACATAAAGGATATTTGAACCAAAAAAGATTTCAATTTTAAATAAAAAATAGTTGAATTCATGCCAAAAAAGACAAATTTTTAACGAAAATATACATTTTTAATGAAATAGAATTTTCTACCAAAAAATACGAATTTTCAACGAAATAGTTGAAATTTTATCTTAAAAAAGATGGTTCAGTCATGAAAGAAAAAAAAATTCACCCAAATTCTTATTTTTGGGCGATAAATAATTTAAAATACAGAATAAAAATCTCAACCAAAAATTCATTTTTTAAGTTTATTTGCTCATTTGTTTTTAAAGTTAAATAAATATATAATTTTGCTGAGATTCGTGAGAAAATTTTTTGAAGCTTCCAGATATGTCAAAAAAGAATTATTTTTTATTTTTCAGGATTTTCTAAAATTTTAGGAAAAATTCGAGTCAGTCTGAAAGATATTCTGAAATATTCCTAAAATTTTGAAAACATTTTCAAAATTAAAAAAATTGCCCAAATTTGTAGAAATCTTTTGGAACGTTTTGATACTTCGTCAAGTTTTATTTACAAATTAATTTCTCCAAATAAAGTTTTAGAAAGTAATTAATTAAAAATTTTCCCAGAAATGTCAAGAAAGTTTTTCATTTTCTAGAAGCCTTTCAAACTTCTTAAAATAATCTGAAATTTTTTCTGGAGTCTTCAAAAATTTACATTTTATTTGAAATTTTGGGAAATCTTTTCAAACTTTAAGTCATTTTTTAACCATTTTCGAAACTTTCAAACCTTCGAAAAATGTCTTTTAAAATTCTTCAAATTTTTCCACAAATTTTCTTGAAATTCTGAAAAATTAAAAAACTTGCCTTCAAATCTTCCAGATTCTCTTTTGACAATAAATTTTGGAAATCTTTTAAATTCTTTTAAAATATTCTCTTAAAATTAATTTTTCCAAATAAAAATTCATTTTAAATTATCCCATGAATTTTAAGAAATATTTTTTATTATCGTGAAACCTTTCAACATTTTTTTGTTTCAAATTTTTTACAAAACTTTGTAATCTTGCTAATTGAACATTTTTTCTTTAAAATCGTCCACATTCTTCTTCGAAATTTTAGAAAATAAATAAAAATGTTTTAAAATACTCGTAAATTTTTCCTTAAAATTAATTTTTCAAAATAAAAAAATCAGTCTAAATTTTCCCATCAATTTTAAGACATTTTTTTATGATCGTAAAATCTTTCAAAATTTTTAAGAAGCTTCAAAATTTTTATTTCCAAATATACAAAAATGTAAGTATTATTAAAACTTTTTTGAAATGTTTTCAAGTTTTAAATTAATTTTGAATATTTTAAAAACTTCTAAATATCTCTTAAACTTGATCGAATTTCTTATAAAACTTTGCAATCTTGCAAATTGAACATTTTTTATTTAAAGTCGTCCACATTTCTGTTCGAAATTTTAGGAAATAAATACAAATGTTTAAAAATATTTGTCAATTTTCCTTAAAAATTAATTTTTCAAAATATAAAATCAGTTTAAATTTTCCCAGGATTTTTAAGATATTTTTTTACCATCGTGAAACCTTTCAAAATCTTGAAGAAGATTCAAAATTTCTATTTCCAAATATTCAAAAATGTAATTTTTTTTACAACTTTTTTGAAATGTTTTCAAGTTTTAAATTAATTTTGAATATTTTTAAAACTTCTAAATCTCTCTTAAGCTTGATCGAATTTTTCATAAATCTTTGTAATCTTGCAAATTGAAATATTTCGCTTGAAAATCTTTCCCATTCTTTTTCGAAATTTTAGAAAATAATTTATATTCTGTTGAAATCTTTGTCAATTTTCTCTTAAAATTTATTTTTACAATAAAAAATCAGTTTACATTTTCTCAGACATTTTAAGACATTTTTTTTATTATCTTGAAACCTTTTAAAATTCTTAAAAAGCTTCTCTGTTTTTGAAATCTTCAATGATCTACAAATTACATTTTGTATATCAAAATGCTGGAAACCTTTCTTACATTGATTATTATTATTATTATTATTATTATTATTGAATACATTATTTAGATAACCTTACATTTCTTATAAACCTGAAGTTTGCAGACTCTTTTTTTTAAATGGCAAAAAAAATTAAAACTTCATCCAATCACGAACACGGGTTTACCGACAACAATAGTTTCAAATTGTTTCGAGTAATTTCGAGATGGTTCGAGAAATAATCGAAAATGGCGATATGCGCTTTTCAATAAATGGATTTTAATCTATTAAAAAATGTATTTCGTGCCAAAATGAAAAAATGTACTATTCGTTGGTTTGAGCTTGATTGTGGATACGTAAACACAAGATATATATTTTGTTATGTTTTGGATCTCTCCGAATTTGAAAAAAAAAATTCTTTCGCAGCGCGAAAATTAGTGCGCGCACAATGTTCTAGTATAAATTTAAATAATGTTTTTAAATTACAACTGATGTTTTGCGTGGCCAAGGTTTTGGGTTTTTTGCTTTTTTTTTAATTTTCGAAAGGTGTTTCTATCTTAATTTAATCTTTGCGACAGAGAGTAAAAGTGGCAAGCAAGCAAGCAAGCAAGTAAGGCTTTTCATGGTCGCTCATTGTCATCGGCTCTCTCTCTCTCTCTCTCTCTCTCGCAGGCACTTCAAGTTCAGGCCCAAGAGGCTGGCCCAATATGTGTCACGGTAAAACGTAAGTCGATGCGATGCGAAGCGATGCGATGCGGAGACCTTGACTGAGCGCCGCAGGGCTTACTTACTTACTTACTTACTTACTTAATTGTAATCATAGTCACTAGTCAAATATTAGGAATTCTCCTGCCTCCATAGTCTATATCTATTCTATTCTATTCGAATCACGAAACAGTTCCAAGGCCACATCAGACTTCCTAAACCCAAACCAAACGACCTAAGCCAAATTCAACCTACTGGACCACTTTACATCCCCACTCTTTTTCTTCTTTTCCGATCACCACACTCTACAGCCGATTTCGACTCTAGTCGTCCACTTCATTACATAACGCTCAACACATTTCTACATTCTATCGAAGAAATTTCTGGTTAGATTGCAGAATAGGGGCGTCACCTCTGTTTTTGCTGGAAATTTTTTTTTTCGGCAACAAACTATTGGAATGTGTAATTGAACGATAAATGAAGCGATTTGATCAGGAAAACTTTTTAAATTATTGTTACTTTTGTTACTATGATTTCTCAAATATGGGTCTGTCACGATATCGGAATGATCATATTGAACTCACCGTTTAGGTGCTTTTAAACGTCCGTACGGCCAGAAACACTGTCAATAATTAAAATCGAATTGTTTTTTAATTAATCAAAATGTATTTAGATATTTTGTTATGCCGAAATAAGCTATTATGTCGACAACAAAGAGAAGAGTTTCACGCACATCAGCTGTCACTTGAGACAAGAGGAGACGGGACATTGGAAAGGGGTAGGGGTTTGACCAACATTATTTTTGTGACCAGTCAAAGGGGTGCCTTCCCGCCCCCACGAGACGTTGGAAAGGGGTAGGGGTTTGTTTAACATTATTTTTGTGACCAGTACATACATATTTTTTATTTTTGTGACATACATACCTCGATTGCCATCGATAGCCAAGGGCGTCCTCCCGTCTCAAGTGACAGCTGATGTGCGTGAAACTCTTCTTTTTTTGTCGATATAATAGCTTATGTCGGCATAAAAACATATCTAAATACATTTTGTTTGATTAAAAAACCATTCAATTTTAATTATTTACAGTGTTTCTGGTCGTACGGATGTTTAAAAGCACCTAAACAGTGAGTTAAATATGATCATTCCGATATCGTGACAGACCCATATTTGAGACATCGTAGTAAGAAAAGTAACAATAATTTTAAACTTTTCCCTTATCAAATCACTTCATTTATCGTTCAATTAAAGATTCTAATAGTTTGTATTAGTTGCATTTTCGACCAAATAGGTGAATTTTGAAGCCACAGAGACGAATTTTTAGACGACAGTCGAATTTTCAAACTGAAAAATTGAATTTCCGAGAATAAAGTTCATTTTCAGCCAAGAGAGATGAATTTTCAACAAAACGGTGGAATTTTCAACAACAACAAAATTCTAACAAAATAGTCGTATTTTTAACAAAATAGATGAATTTTCAGGCCCAAAAAATTGAATTTTCGAGAATAAAGTTCATTTTCAGCCAAGAGAGACGAATTTCCAATCCAAAAGGACAATTTTTCGACAAAACAGTAGTGATGCATTCGAGACGATTTCGAGAAAATTCGAGATTTTGTTGAAACATGTTCAGGTGAACTCAAAACTTCATGGAGATCGAGAATTTCAAATGAAAATTTTTGAGATTCTCGACTCGAGATCTCGAAACTTTTTATTTGAGATTCTCGATATCCATGAAGTTTTGAGTTCACCTGAACATGTTTCAAGAAAATCTCGAATTTTCTCCAAAATCGTCTCGAATGCATCACTACAAAACAGTTAAATTTTCGACCAAAAAAGATGAATCTAACGAAATAGTTGAATTTTCAACAAAGCACATGAATCTTCAACCAAATAGTTGAATTTTCAACTAAAAAAGATAACTAACAAAATAGTTGAATTTTCAATAAAATACATGAATTTTCAAACAAATAGTTGAATTTTCAACTATAAAAATGATACATTTTGAATCAACTAAATTCAACGAGAAAAAAAAAATTTTTTGAACAAAATCGTTGAATCCTCAACCAAAATGATGAATTTTCAACGAACAAGATTAATTTTTTACCCAAATAGACACATTTTTAACAAAATAGTTCAATTTTCGAAAAAAAGATAAATTAAAAAAAAATTGTTGAATTTTCAAAAAAAACATGAATCTTCAACCAAATAGTTGAATTTTCAAGTAAAAAAGATACATTTTCAACCAGTTGAATTCAACGAAAAAATAACAGTTTTTAACAAAGTTGTTGAATCCTCAACCAAAATCAAAAATTTCCAACAAACAATATTCATTTTCTACCCAAATAGACGAATTTTCAACAAAATAGTTAAATTTTGAAGAAAAGACGAATTTTTGAAGAATAATTGAATTTCCAACAAAATAGATGAATCGTCAGCCAAATAATGGAATTTTCAACTAAAAAAATGACTCTAAGAAAGTAGTTGAATTTTCAATAAAATACATGAATTTTCAAACAAATAGTTGAATTTTCAACTAAAAAAAATGACTTGAACAAAATAGGTGAATTTTCAACAAAATGCATGAATTTTCAACCAAATAGTTGAATTTTTAACTAAAAAAGATACGTCTTCAACCAGCTGAATTCAACGAAAAAAAAAATGCTTAACAAAATAGTTGAATCGTCAAACAAAATGATGCATTTTCGACCAAAATGATGAATTTTCAACAAACAACATTAATTTTCTACCCAAATAGACGATTTTCAACTAAATATTTAAATTTAAAAAAAAGAGTTAAATTTTCACGAAATATATGAATCTTCAACCAAATAGTTGAATTTTCAACTAAAAAAGATAACTAACAAAATAGTTGAATTTTCAACAAAATACATGAATTTTCAAACAAATATTTGAACTTTCAACTAAAAAAGATATGTTTTCAAGCACCTGAATTAACGAAAAAAAAAAGAATTTTTAACAAAACAGTTGAATCCTCAACCAAAATGGTGAATTTTCATCAAACAAGATTAATTTTCTACCCAAATACAAACAAATTTCCAACAAAATAGTTCAATTTTCAACAAAAAAAGACGGATTTTTCAAAAATAGTTGAATTAAAAAAAAACATGAATCTTCAACTAAATAGTTGAATTTTCAACTAAAAAAGATAAGTTTTCAACCAGTTGAATTCAACGGAAAAATAACAATTTTTAACAAAGTAGTTGAATCCTCAACCAAAATCATAAATTTTCAACAAACAATATTCATTTTCTACCCAAATACAAGAATTTTCAACAAAATAGTTAAATTTTGAAAAAAAGAAGAATTTTTGAAGAATAGTTGAATTTTCAACAAAATACATGAATCGTCAACCAAATAGTTGAATTTTCAACTAAAAAAGATGACTCTAACAAAGTAGTTGAATTTTCAACCAAATAGTTGAATTTTCAACTAAAAAAGATACGTTTTCAACCAGTTGAATTCAACGAAAAAAGAAGAATTTTTAACAAAATAGTTGAATCCTCAACCAAAATGATCAATTTTCAAACAAAATGATGAATTTTCAAGAACAACAAATTAATTTTCTACCCAAATAGACGAATTTTCAATAAAAAATATATAAATTTAAAAAAAAGATGAATTGAAAAAAAAGAGTTCAATTTTCAACAAAATATATGAATCTTCAACCAAATAGTTGAATTTTCAACTGAAAAAGATAACTAACAAAATAGTTGAATTTACAACCAAAGAGTTGAACTTTCAACTAAAAAAGATACGTTTTCAACCAGCTGAATTCAACGAAAAAAATAATAATTTTTAACAAAATAGTTTAATTCTCAACCAAAATGATGAATTTTCAAACAAAATGATGTATTTTCAACAAACAAGATTAATTTTCTACCCAAATAGACGATATTTCAATAAAATAGATACATTTTCAAAAAAAGAGATAAATTAAAAAAACATGGCTGAATTTTCAACTGAAAAAAGTATTGAATTCTACGAAAAAGACGAATTTTTAACAAACTAGTTGAATCCTCAACCAAATATATGATTTTTCAGGAAAGAAGATTAATTTTCCACGCAAGTAGACGAATTTCCAAAAAACTTCAACAAATTCAAAAGGTCTAATGTTTCAGAAAATAATTGACTTATAACCCGGAATAGAAGATTTTTCAATATGAAGCTTAATTTTCAATGAACGAAAAAAATTTCCAAAAAATTGTTGAATTTTCAACAAAAAATAAATAAATTTTCCGGCAAAAATGGAATCATTAAATTTTCAGTTTAAAAAACGAATTTTAAACCAGTTTAATTCAACTAAAAATTGCGAATTTTTAACAAAATAGTTGAATCTTCAACCAAAATTATGAATTTTTAATAAACAAGATTTATTTCTACCCAAATATACGAATTTTTAACAAAACATTTAGTTAAATTTAAAAAAAAGAGTTGAATTTTCCACTTGAAAAAAAAATAATTTTTCAAACAAAAATGGAATCGTCAAATTATTAGTTTAAAAAAAAAATCAAACAGTTTAATTCAAATAAAAATGGAGATTTAAAAAAAAAATTTAATCCTTAACCAAAATGATGAATTTTTAACAAAGAAAATTAATATTCTACCCAAGTAGCCGAATTTTCAATAGAAAAGTTAAAATTTCAAATAAATAGTTTAATTATTTAACAAAATATTTGACTTTGCAACCAAAAAATTTTATTTCCAAACGAATAGTTGCATTTTCTACCAAATTGTTGCGTTTTCAAAACAAAAAGACGAATTTTTTACAAAACAGTTGAATTTGCAACAAAAAAGTTAATTCAGGACCAAATAGTTGAATTCTCAACTAAAATGATGAATCATTTAAAAAAATGTATATTTTAAAAATTAGGTCAACTTTAAAGTAAGTAAACATTTAATCTCAACGAAACATCTAATAGTCAATATTTCAACCAAAAAAGTTTTTAATTTGAAAAAGATGAATTTTCAACAAAATACATAAATTTTCAACGAGAATGAATCCATTTTCAATTTAAAATTTATAATTACAATTTAAAATATCAATTTTTAATATAAAATATCAATTTTCAACCAAAAATGTGAGTTAATTTTTCCGTAAAGAATATTAATTCTAAAAAAAAAATTCGCAAAATAGTTAAATTTTCAACGAAAGAGATGAATTTTTTATCTAAAATGATTAATCTTCAACTGAAAAAAAAAGAATTTTCCAGAAGAAAGTTCAAAATTTATAAAAAGAGTGAAATTTTTCACCAAAAAATTGATTGTTTTGACTATAGAAGAATAATCTTATCTTCTATCAAAAAAGACGAATTATCAACCAAATAGTTGAATCTTTAATTAAAAAGGACGAATTTTCAACCGAAAAT
>CAKNYM010050991.1:54561-69921 GCA_932195095.1 Andricus curvator
TTGAATTGGCAATATTAAAATTTTAATCCCATCAAGTTGATGTATAGTATTCTTGAAAATAAAACAAGAATCTAACGATCAAATTTGGACAAGCACCACAAAATGCTCCTATTGCAATTCCTATAAACAAAAAAAAATTGTTTCTTCAGACAAAAATAAAAAAGAGGAAAGAAAAATGAGGAAGCAACCAACCGAAACGTTGGTAAATATTATAAATGCTTTCATATTGTGGTTTGATAATAATAAAAATAAAAAAGACGACAAAAATAAAAAAGTGAAGGAAGGGGACTTGGTTGGTTGCCTTCTCATTTTTCTTTCCTTTTTTTTTATTTTTTATTTTTGTCCAAAGAAACAATTTTTGTTTTGTTTTTAGGAATTGCAATAGGAGCATTTTGTGGTGATTGTACAAATTTGATCGTTAGATTCTTGTCTGATTTTCAGGAATGTGAAATTTGGTTAATTATCCAGGTCAAGTTATTATAAATTATTAGCATTTTATATTATAATAATATAATATTTTTTCAGAATTTTTTTCCCGTAACTCATATTCATGAGATCAAACTAAGGGAGGAGGTGTCACGTCCACTGTTAAAAAAAATTTTTAACCACATTAGTTGAGGTTTCATTCAAATCCTGAATGAATTTTCAACCACAATAAATTTCAATTTTTTTTTGCTATTTAAAAAATTTCAGGTTTTTCCAGGTCAAATTTGCTTAATTTTTTAGGTCAGGTTAATATAACTTACAGCGGTTTTTATTATATTAATATAGTACTAGCATACTAGTGTAGTTTTTTGTTTTTGAGAGGAATAATAATTTATAATACAAAATAAAAATTTTCAATAACTATTTATTTGATTAAAGTTTTTCAGTACTTTAATTCAAGCTATGTAAAATTTAATTCTGAGATCTGAGAACAAACAAATACGTATTATCAGTTTGTTTTTAAAGTTATATAAATATGATTTTCCCAAGATTCTTGAGAAAATTAAAAAAAAAATTTTCAAGATTTCAAATGTGGCAAAAAAGAAGTTAGAAAATAGCACAACATTTTTTTTTAATTTACAGGATTTTACAAAATATAAGGAAAAAATCGAGTCAGTTAAAAAGACATTTAGGACTTTTAGAAGTTTTGAAGAAATTTAAAAATATTTTACAAACTTTTGGAAACCTTTTCAAGTTTTAAAATATTTTTAATCTCGTAAAACCTTCTAAAATTCTTTAATATCTTTTAAAATTCATCGAATTTTTCCTAAAATTGTTAAAAAATTCTGCAAAAATGTGCAAAATTGCCTTGAAATCTTCCAGATTCTTTTTTTTACATTTTTGGAAATCATTAAAAAATTTTGGAAATCTTTTGCAAGTTTCTCTTAAAAAAACCTTTTTGAAAATAAAACATCTGAAAATTTGTCTAACTTTAAAAATCTACATTTTTTAAAATTTTATTAATTCTTTACAAGTTTTAAATTATTTTCGATTCTTTTCAAAACTTCAAAATATCTCTTAAACTTTCTCGAATTTTTTCTAGAATTTTGTAATCTCGCAAAGTTGCAATTGTTTTTTAAAATCTTCTACATACTTTATCGAAAATTTAGGAAATTATTTGAAATGTTATATTTTTTCAAAAGAAATTGAAATTATCCCAGGAATCTTAAAGAATATTGTTTTATTCTCTTGAAACCTTTCAAAATTCTAAAAAAGATTTTTTTTTTATTTCTTCAAAAATCTACATTTTTTAAGAAACTTTTTTGAAATCTTTACAAGCTTTAAATTATTTCTTGCAAATCTTGCAAAGTTCACAAATTTCGCTGTAAAATTTTCTACACTATTTTTTGAAATTTTAGGAAATATTTTTCAATTTTCTCCTAAAATTTATTTTTCGAATTAAAAAATCATTTGAAATTTGACCAGGAATCTTGAAAAATATTCGTTCTTGAAATCTTTCAAAATTCTTCAAAAGCTTCTTTTTCTCGAAATCTTATAAAATGTACATTTTGTTTTAAATTTGTTAAAATCTCTATAGGCTTTTAATTATCTTTTAATCTTTTTAAAACTTCTAAATATCTATTAAACGTACTCGAGTTTTTTCTCAAATTTTGTAATCTTGAAAAACTTAAAAATTTGGCTTCAAAATTTACTAAATTCTTTTTCGAAGTTATCAAAAATGGTAATTTTTTTGGAAAATAGTAATTTTTGTTGGGAAATGTAATGTACCAAGTCAAAATTCTAATTCTTCTCGAAAATTTCCTTCTCCAAATCAGAATTATAATTATTTTGGAAAATCCTTGTGCCTTGCTTCGGAAAATTTCTTGTTCCAACTTATAATTATCATTTTTCTAAAAAATTCCCTGTTCCAAATCCGAATGTTTTTTTTTTAGATAAAGTAAAATTTTTTACCAAAAAGTTTGCTAATATTACATAAACAGTAACTGAAGCTTACCTGAAACAAAAAAGAAAATACTTCATCAGTAAGTACTAAATATTGGACATCAAATTCAAATCATTTTTTTGTTCAAGAAATTCCAGAAATTTTATTCATTGAACCAGATTGAACTGCATATCGAAATTAATTCAATAAAAATTATTTTTTTTGCAGTGAATGAAAAAAAATGAATGAAAGAAATGAAAAAAAATATTAGGCTTTTGAATTAAAAAAATTAACTTTCAACCAAAAAAGGTGACTTTTTTACGAAAAGATGAATTTTCAATCCAAAAGGACGAATTCCGAATCCAAAAAAGACGACTGTACAATTAAACCATTGCATTTTTAAACAAAATGAACATGTTAAAGTAGTTAAACTTTCAAGAAAAAATGACGATTGAAAAAAAAGTTGTTTTTTAACCAAATATTTCAATTTTTTAACATAAAAGATGAATTTTCAATCGAAAAGGACGAATTTTCTATAAAAAACGAATGGTCTACAAAATTGTTAAATTTTCAACAAAATGGTCCAATTTTTGATAAAATAAGTACATTTTCGAAAAATAATTGAACTTTTAAGTAAATTTATGAATCTTAAAAAAAAATGAATTTTTAACAAAGAAGTTCCATTTTCAACTAAGTAGTTGAATTTGCAGTCAAAACAGATTAACTCAGAACAAAAAATATAATAGTTGATATTTCTACAACAACAAAATTAATTTTAAATCAAAAACAGTTGAATTTAACCAAAAGTTTAAAACATCAAAATCAAAAACATTTGAGTTCAACCAAACAAATTTTTTTAAATCAAAATTATGATTATGTTAGCAAGAAGATTAATTTACTACCAAAAATGATGCATTTTCAACCAAATAGTTGAATTTTCAACTAAATAGGATTAATTTTCAACAAAATAGTCGAATTTTCAACCAAAGAAATTAATTTTAAACTAAAATGACGAATCTTAATAAAAAAAAAGAATTTTGAATCACATAGTTAAATTTTCAACAAACAAAATATGATTTTCTACCCAAAAGACGAATTTTCTCCCAAAAAGATGAATTTTTAATCCAGACGAATATTTTTCTATCAAACAAGATGAATTTTCAACTAAATGATTTTTACTTTAAAATGAATTAATGTTCGACCAAAAAGGATGACTTTAACAACGTAGTTGAATTTGCAACAAAATAATTAAAATTTCAACCAAATAGTTAAATTTTCAACACAAAAGACATTAATTTTAGACCAAACAGTTACATTTACAACCGAATATGTAAACTTTTAAGCAAAAGTGACAATTTAAAAAAAAAAAAGATCTATTTTTACCCAATTACTTGAATTGTTAACCTGAAAAGATTAATTTTTAACCAACTGGCCGAATTTTAAAACAAAAAAGATGAAACTTCAACCGAAAACTAAAAAGAATTAAAATTTCAACCAAAAACAGGTGCATTTTCAACCAATAAATATGAATTTTCAACAAAAAAAGATGAATTTTGAATCTGAAAGACGAATTTTCTCTCGAAACAGATGAATCTTTAACAGTTGAATTTTCAACAAAATAATTAAATTTCCAAGCAAATAGTTGAATTAAAAAAAATCTGCCCGCTTCGCGGGCACATTCTCATGGCGCGCTTCGCGCGCGGCTCGCTTCGCTCGCAAGTTTGAGCGCGCCTAGGGCGCGCGACTGTTGGATCTCGCGCTTCGCGCTCGATCATATATTTATCTCGCGCATCGCGCTCGATTATGTATTCACCTCGCGCTACGCGCTCGGGCGTATTTCCATCGCGCTTTACGCTCGGCTCCTCTAGATTTTTGAACTTCGTGTTCGACTTCGATGAAAAGAAAAAGTTTGTTTGCAAATATTATAAAATTATCAAAACCTCTACATATTAAGTGATTGTTAAATTTGTTTTTATTTTAGACTGAAAAGGAACTTTATTTACTCAAGGTTCTATCGACCTTAAGGAACACATTCTCATCCAGACACTCGCGCTTCGCGCTCGATATTTCATTTGAAAATCATTTGAACCGTATGATAGAAACAAAAAAGTTTGAGCGCACTTACGGCGTGCGATTTGGTAAATACACTGAGCGCGCACTTTGTGCTTCGTGTTATATGTTCTTCATATACAAATTACTAAATTGGTATTTGATTTCAAATGAAAAGTAATGATATAATTCAGGCGACAAATTTTATTAGTTAACATTTTATTTTAGCTTGTGCCGTTTATCAAAAAAGTTAATTTTTTCATTTTGAATATATTCTTACCACAAAAATTGATTACGGGTTTGTAAGTCTTTTTTGAATGCACAATTTTTGTTCATTTATATGTTTTCGTACCTTGCATTGTTTTTTCAAAACTTTGATTTTTTTTACTGTCAATGTTATTTTCATGAATAAAACAAAAACCACGCATCCTATCGAAACATGAGTCACAATAAATTTGTACCTCTTCCATGGATGAACAAATTTTGTTTCGGTCATTTTTTCGTAGCTGGTAATATTCGTCTGAAAATTTGATTTTTCTATTTTCAATGCTGTTTTTTACGAATAAAACAAAAACTACGCGTCATATCAAAAAGTGAATGATAAGAAATTTGTAGATCTTTTTTAGGTGCACAATTTTGGTGAGATGATCTTTTCTGGTATCTTGCATAGTTTTCAAGCAAAATGGCTTTTTTGATTTTTCATTAATTTTTTGTGCCATCAAAATTTGAATTTTTTATTTTTCGAAAAATTCAAAAAGTTGTCATGAAAATATTATAGGGTGTTCAGGAATCAACGTTTTTCTCCTCTTGACTTTTTTTCATATCGTGCGTTTTTCGGCTTAAAATGTTCATTTTCGTTTGTTTTTTGGAATTTTGAAAATGCTATAACTCCAGTAATTTTTTTTTTTTATCACGAAAAGTCATAAGAATATTTTGTTCGTCATTTTACGTACTACTAATAACCGTACATAGAATTTTCAAATCTTCCAAAAAAGTGGTCTCAAAAATTTTCAAAATGTGCTCACTTTTTGGATTTTCATCCAAAATAGCTGGTTAACGAACTCGTTCTCTATTTTTCGGCCATAAAAAAGTGTGCCAAAGCTCAATCAAATCTGATCATTTTTTCGAAAGTTATCGTGGCTACAGACAGACAGACAGACAGACAGACAGACAGACTACAGACTACAGACAGACAGACACCTTCGTAAAAATCGTTTTTTCTGACTCAGGAGGTCTCAAAACGTGGACATTTGATGAAAACCGACTATGTCAAATTTTACATAAAACCAATACCTTCTCATTAGAATGAGAATGTAAAAATAAAAAAACTATTCTTTTACCTACTCCTATTAATATTAATATTTTATGAAACTTTGGGTCAATTTTAGGGGTTTGTTTTGATGTTGAATTTTCAACAAAATAATTCAATTTTCAACCAAATAGTTGAATTGAAAAAAAAGAGATGAATTCTGAACGAAAAATAGATTTTCCAACGACAAATAGTTGTATTTTCTGAGTTCTATTCATTCAGTTTGCATTTAAACGAAAAAAGGGAAAAAGAGGGAAATATATAGAGGTGCGAGTGTGAAGTCTGAAATTTTGACGACTTTCCTCGAATATTGAAATTTCGAAAAATGAAATATAAATTGAAAAACGATGATGTTTAACAAATCTAAACAAGAGTTACAAATGGGAACATATGGGATGGCCCCGGACCTGCCGCAGCATAGCGATATGAGATCTGCGCCACTCTCACTTTTCACCTTCCAAGGCACCCGCGATTTTGACCTATAATTTGTCGAATAGTAGGCCATTGTCAGTCAATGACATCGCTTTTGCTTCCTCATAGAGGAAGCTTTCTTTGTAATGGTAACATTTTCCAAAATTTTTAATTTCATTTAATTAAAACTTCCTCAATTTAAAAATGCCTAATACAATGTTCTAAGCAATTATCCGGATGTGTGTGTGTGTGTGGATGTCACAATTTTGTGAACACGATAACTTGAAAACGGTTGCAGATAAATTGATGAAATGTGAAGAGCTTATTTTAACCACTAATATCTTGAAACTGACCAAAGGATTTCTAAAAATATTAATTGAAATTTTTATTTAGCATTCAATAATATTTTAAAAATCGGTTTTTTATAGTAAAACTTTTTTCATTAACATAATTCAAAGTTGATGCAAGAACAGAAAAGATGTGTTAATTCGAGACGAATCGATTGTCCTATAACATTGATACATTTTATTGAAGAATAGGGAAGTTATGGTAATTTATATATTTTTTAATCGATTTTTATAGAAAAAATTTGGTAGGGTATCGATTCGCAGAACTCGAAATTTGCAGAATAAAATTTTGTCAGAGGAACGATAATTTCAGAGCGTATGAATTTAAACATGCAATGAAGAATAGCAAGAGTGGTTCGCGGTTTTAATAATGAACGAAGGGATTTTCTTTTTTTTTTTTTAGAATGATGAATAGATGGCGCAGCGAAAATTGTCCTTGTGCGATGGCAAAAGCAAAACCTACTCAATAAAAAATTATTGAAACCATTATTGAAATTTATATTGAAGAAAATAACAAGGATTTTTCAGCAGAAATGGATATTTTTGAACAAAAAGCATCAAGCATTGATGTTCTTATATATGTTGGCCACATTTCAGGTAATGTTTGGGTTTCCTCAATTAACGGAACTGGATATTTCTATACAAAAATCATCAGATCGTGATAAATGCTAACTAGTTTGTCGTATTTCAGGTTATGTTTAGGTTTTCTCAACGAAAATGCATATTTCTAAACAAAAATCGGTAAATATTAATTAAGGACAACTAATTTCAACTATTTCAGGTTATGTTTGGGTTTCCTGAACAGAAATGAATATTTCTATACAAAAATCATCAGATAATGATAAATGCTAACTAGTTTGTCGTATTTGAGGTTATGTTTGGGTTTTCACAACGAAAATTGATATATCTACGAAAAAATCGTTAAATATTGATGCAGGTCAACTAATTTCATATATTTTTGAGGTTATGTTTGGGTTTTCTCAACGGAAATGAATATTTTTAAACAAAAATCATAAAATATTAATAAAAGCCAACTAATTTCAACTATTGCAGGTTGTATTTGGGTTTTATCAAGAGAAATGGAAAATACAAAAATCACCATAGATAATGATAAGCGCTAACTATTTTGTCGTATTTGAGGTTGCGTTAAGGCTTTCTCAGCGGAAATGGATATTTCTATAAAAAAATCATCCGGTAATGATGAGGGTCAACTAATTTCAAATATTTGAGGTTATATTTGGATTTTCTGAACAGGAATGGCTATTTTTGCACAAAAGTCATCAAAAATGGATGAACCCAGATAACAATATGCGCACACGGTGCCACGCACGGTGCAGGCATGAGTGCGAATAAATCGTCACGCGTGTCACGCAGTTCACCAAACAGATGTGTCCGCATATGCGTGACATATGCGTTGCACGTCGTGCGAGTCGCACGCGCGTCGATGAAGTGCATCCCTTCTGCAAAGATGGTTTTTAAACGATCCCAATCGTGTCTATCCTTTCTTTCTACAAGGGCATGCTGAAACTGCAAATGATTTTATGCTTTTTTATGTTTTTTCATATATACACGTGGAAAAAGTGAGATTTTATTTGACCTAACTTTTAATTTTCTGCCATTTAAACGAAAATATATATTTATATTTTGCTTTACTTACTAGTTTCTTTAACACAATTCGTGGCACGCAAACATTAATTAAGGCTCAAATATACGAAGAATAATATCGCAATGATCGAGTTCGTTGAAATTTTATAACAATTAACTACTGGAAAAGCACTAGTGTACACTACAACATGACGCTCACATAACCTCACTGACGGCAACGATGTTCGGTGAACCGTGAAGTTTGACAATTGCGCATGCACAATACAGGTACAAATATCATTTGAAATAAGATAAATACATAAATCATTTGAAATACGATATTAATTTGATTCAACTGAACCGAATTTGATGAATAAAAAATATTATTAACATATTCTTTATATTTATTCAGCAAGGACTACGACGAAATGTGAGTGATGGCTGAATGAGCCTCATTGTGCACGCACGCATTTATCCGTCACTCTATCGCGGAATGTGCTTGCCATTTGCGTGCGATATGGGTCGCATCGTGCGACTCGCACGCGTGCTTGAAGCGTGCGTCGCACGATTGTTATCTGGGAAGGTCAACTAATTTCCCATACTTGAATTTATGTTTGGATTTTCTTAGTGGAAATGGATATTTCAATACAAAAATCGTCATATAATGATAAATGCTAACTAGTTTGTCGCATTTGAGGTTATGTTTAGGGTTTCTCAATGGAAATGGATATTTCTATAAACAAGTTGTCAGATAATGACGAAGGTCAACTAGTTTATAAAATTTGAGGTTATGTTTAGGTTCTCTGAACGGAAATGGACACTTCTGTACAAAAATCAGCACATAATGATAAATGCTGAATAGTTTATCGTATTTGAGGTTATGTTTACGTTTTATCAACGGAAATGGATATTTGTGTACAAAAATTATCAGATAATGACAAATGCTAACTAGTTTGTCGTATTTGAGGTTATCATAAGGGTCTCTCAACGGAAATGGATTATTCCTCACAAAAACCATCAAGCATTAATTAAGGCCAACTAGTTTCAACTATTTCACGTTATGTTTGGGGTTTCTCAACGGAAATGGATGCTTCTATAAAAAAATCATCAGACAACGATAAATACTGACTAGTTTGTCGTTTTTGAGGTTATGTTCAGTTTTTCTCAGCGGAAATTGATATTTTAATAAAAAAATCATCAAATATTGATGACGGTCAACTAATTAATAATGTTTGAGGTTATGTTTGGGTTTTCTCAACGGAAATGGATATATCTATACTAAAATCATCAAATATTGATGAATATCTACTAATGTCAAATATTTGAGGATATGTTTATGTTTTCTCAACAGAAATACCCATTTCCGTTGAGAAAACGTAAACATAACCTCAAATACGACAAACTAGTCAGCATTTATCATTAAGTGCTGATTTTTGTACAGAAGTGTCCATTTCCGTTGAGAGAACCTAAACATAACCTCAAATTTTTGAAACTAGTTGACCTTCGTCATTATCTGACAACTTGTTTATAGAAATATCCATTTCCACTGAGAAACCCTAAACATAACCTCTAATACGACAAATTAGTTAGCATTTATCATTATATGACGATTTTTGTATTGAAATATCCATTTCCATTGAGAAAATCCAAACATAAATTCAAGTATTGGAAATTAGTTGACCTTCATCCATTTTTGACGATTTTTGTGCAAAAATAGCCATTCCTGTTGAGAAAATCAAAACATAACCTCAAATATTTGAAATTAGTTGCCCTTAATTAATATTTACCGATTTTTGTTTAGAAATATGCATTTTCGTTGAGAAAACCTAAACATAACCTGAAATACGACAAACTAGTTAGCATTTATCACGATCTGATGATTTTTGTATAGAAATATCCAGTTCCGTTAATTGAGGAAACCCAAACATTACCTGAAATGTGGCCAACATATATAAGAACATCAATGCTTAATGATTTTTGTTCAAAAATATCCATTTCTGCTGAAAAATCCTTGTTATTTTCTTCAATATAAATTTCAATAATGGTTTCAATAATTTTTTATTGAGTAGGTTTTGCTTTTGCCATCGCACAAGGACAATTTTCGCTGCGCCATCTATTCATCATTCTAAAAAAAATCCCTTCGTTCATTATTAAAACCGCGAACCACTCTTGCTATTCTTCATTGCATGTTTAAATTCATACGCTCTGAAATTATCGTTCCTCTGACAAAATTTTATTCTGCAAATTTCGAGTTCTGCGAATCGATACCCTACCAAAAAATTTTCTCATTCTCATAATTTAAAGTTGATGCGAGAATCGAAAAGATGCGCTAATTCGAGACCAATCGATTTACCCCAATATTGATACGTTTTATCAAAGAGTAGGGAAGTTATGGTAATTGATATATTTTGAAAATCGGTTTTTTATAGTAAAACTTTTTTCATTAACATAATTCAAAGTTGATGCAAGAACAGAAAAGATGTGTTAATTCGAGACGAATTGATTGTCCTATAACATTGATACATTTTATTGAAGAATAGGGAAGTTATGGTAATTTATATATTTTGAAAATCGGTTTTTTATAGTAAAACTTTTTTCAGGAACATAATTCAAAGTTGATGCAAAAACAGAAAAGATGTGTTAATTGGAGACAAATCGATTGACCTACAATTATAATACATTTTATTGAAGAGTAGGGAAGTTATGGTAATTTATATATTTTTTAAATCGATTTTTATAGTAAAAATTTTCTCATTTTCATAATTTGAAGTTGATGCGAGAATAGAAAAGATGCGTTGATTCGAGACCAATCGATTGACATATAATATTGAAACGTTTTATTAAAGCGTAGGGAAGTTATGGTAATTTATATATTTTGAAAATCGGTTTTTTATAGTAAAACTTTTTTCATGAACATAATTCAAAGTTAATGCAAAAACAGAAAAGATGTGTTAATTGGAGACAAATCGATTGACCTACAATTATAATACATTTTATTGAAGAGTAGGGAAGTTATGGTAATTCATATATTTTTTAAATCGATTTTTATTGTAAAAATTTTCTCATTCTTATAATTTAAAGTTGATGCGAGAATAGAAAAGATGCGTTGATTCGAGACCAATCGATTGACCTATATTATTAATACATTTTATCAAAGAGTAGGAAAGTTATGGTAATTTATATTTTTTAAATCGAGTTTTATAGCAAAAATTTTTTCATTCTCATAATTTAAAGTTGATGCGAGAATAGAAAAGATGCGTTGATTCGAGACCAATCGATTGACCTATATTATTAATACATTTTATCAAAGAGTAGGGAAGTTATGGTAATTTATATATTTTGAAAGTCGGTTTTTTATAGTAAAACTTTTTTCATGAACATAATTCAAAGTTGATGCAAGAACAGAAAAGATGTGTTAATTCGAGACGAATCGATTGAACTACAATTATAATCCATTTCATTAAAGAGTAGGGAAGTTATGGTAATTTATATATTTTTTAAATCGATTTTTATAGTAAAAATTTTCTCATTCTCATAATTTAAAGTTGATACAAGAACAGAAAAGATGTGTTAATTCGAGACAAAATGATTGAACTACAATTATAATACATTTTATTGTTAGAAAATTCATCTTCTTGGTTAAATATTCAACTATTAGATTGAAAATTTCGTTAAAAAATAAAATATTTGGTTGAAAAGTCATATATTGGGTTAAAAATGATTATTTTTTATAGAAAATTAATCTCTTTGGTTGAAAATGTATTTCGTTGGTTTAAACTTAGTTCTTTTATTGAAAATTAAGTTTTTTAACTGCAAATTTAGCTAAATTAAAAAAAAATTTTGGTAAACATTTAATCTTTTTGGTGGGAATTTCATTTGTTTGGTTGCAAAATTAAACTATTTCGTTGAAAATCTACTTTATTTACTGAAAAAGTTATCCCTCTAACAGAAAAATAATCTATTCTATTTTTTTTTCTTAGTTGAAAATTTATGTTTTGTCTTAAAATTTCTACAATTTGGTTGACATTATTTTCTTTTTTGCCTGTGAAATCTCTCTTGCTTAAAAATTCATATTTGGCTTGGAAATTAAAAAATTTGATTGATTTTTTTCTGGTTTGATAAATCTTTTATGGTTGAAAATTTAATTATTTGGTTGGAAATGAACTTTTTTGTTAAAAATTCATATTTTTGGGTGGAAAATTTGACTGTTTTGTAGAAAAATCGTATTTTGGTTGAATATTCATCTGTGGTTGAAAATTTCGGTTTAAAATTCGTCTTTTTTGGTAGAAAATTAATCTTGTTTCTTTGGTTGAAATTTTGTCTGTCTTTACTGAGAAATTTTTCATAGTGGAAAATTCAACTATTTTGGTGGAAAATTGATTTAGTTGGTTGAAAATTCGTCTTTTTGGTTTGAAGATTTACCTCCTCTGGCAAAAATTTAAACTTTTTTTGTTTAAAAATGCATCTGTTTGGTTGAAAATGAATCCGTTGAAAAAAATCTTGGTTAACAATTTTTTTTTAATTCATATTTTGAACTGAAAATTCCACTATTTGGTTGAAAATTCGTCTTTTCGTCGAAAATTGATCTTCTTGGTGGAAAATTCATCTTTTAGCTTGAAAATTTAATTATTTCATTGCAGATTTTTCTTTTATGGTAGAAAATTGCTTGCAATTTTTTTCTTGCCTGTAAATTTTTTTGGGTGGAAAATTCAACTCTTTTGGTTAAAAATTCATATTTTTGGTTTGAAAATTTAAATATTTTGTTTTTGGTTAAAAAATAAACTTTTTTGTTCAAAATTCATCTTTTTTTTTGGTTTCAAAATCAACGGTTTTCTAAAACATTCGACTTTTCAGCTTGAAAGCTGAACTGTTTTTTCGAAAATTCATCTTTTTTGGTGGAAAATTTGACCATAAGAAAAAAAAGACGTTTTTGTAAATTTTATTCAGAATCGTTAATATTAGCTGAATCGAGTTGAAACAAAAAATTTCTCTTCAAAATTAGCCATAGAATACGAATAGAATATTAACTTTTGAATGTCACGCCCATAAGTCTGTTGTATAGGTTGCCGAAAAAACACCATAAGTGAAAAAATGAGTTTTGCGAGATTTTGGCTCACGTTATGATTTTTTTCGGTTTTCTTAATGCGAATTGTTTCTAATACATAAAGCACTACTTTATGCTAGCGATTAGATGTTCACATAAATTGTTCAAACAATTTATTATTATTTTTGGCAACTTTCTCTTAGAATAGACTTAGAAAGTCGCGTGTTTTTCCAAAATTTTCCACTTTTTGTTCAATTTTTAATTAGAGTGAGATAAAACTTAAGTATTGTTAACAAAAATGAATTTTTAAACAAATTATTATTGTTTATCACTATCTTCCTCTTTATTAATGCTAGATAGTTGCGGTTTCTTCTGAAATTTTTAACTTTCTACCCACTTTTTATTTAGTAAATTAATAAATAAAGCAAGTTAACGCATATAGTTGCTTAAACAATTTTCATTGTTTATAACTATCTTCTCTGAGATAAGTGCTAGAAAGTTGCTTTTTTCTGAAATCTTTAGTTTTGCTTTGACTTTTTAGTTATGAAGAAATAATAAGTGAACCTCAACAAGAATCATTTTTTAAATAGTGTTGTATTTTTTTGAGTGAATTATTTTTTCTCTTTTCTCAATGTTTGAAAAAAATTAATTGACAAAACAAAGAATGGAATAATTAGGAGTAGGTGGGAGGACTAGGTCTGTAAATGACTTGTAAAAGTTTTGTTTTGAATTACAACAAGAAGTTTATTGCAAAGCGTAAAAAAAATTTGAATTGCAAATTTTTTAATATCACCCCCCCCCCCATACTTCTATCTAGTCCATTCTTTGTTTTTGTCTCTTGTGTAAGATAGCTTTTTTGTTTAAATTAATTTTTCTTCACATTGGGAAAAGAGCAAAAATAATTCACTCAAAAAAATACAACACTATTTAAAAAACGATTCTTGTTGAGGTTCACTTATTATTTGTTCATAACTAAAAAGTCAAGGCAAAACTGAAAATTTCAGAAAAAAAGCAAATTTCTAGCATTACTATAAAAAAAGATAATTATAAAAAATAATAAATTGTCTAAACAACTATGTTTGTTAACTTGCTTTAATTATTAATTTACAAAGTAAAAAGTGGGTAAACAGTTGAAAATTTCAGAAGTAACCGCAACTACCTAGCATTAATAAAGAAAAAGATAGTTATAAACAATAATAATTTCTGATAATAATTATTTTTGCTAAATTAAATTAATTATTAACTCACTGCAAGTGAAAAGTAGACAAATAGTTGAAAATTTCAGAAAAAACCACAACTTTCTAGCATTACTCACATTGAATATTAATAATAATAATAATAAATTGTTTAAACATTTATTTTCATCAACAATACTTGAGTTTTATTTCACTATAATTAAAAATTGGACAAAAAGTGGAAATTTTTTTTAAAAACTGCGACTTTCTAACTCTATTCTAAGAGAAAATTGCTAAAAACAATAATAAATTGTTTAAAAAATTAATGGAACATCTAATTGATAGCATAAAGTAGTACTTTATATATTAGAAAAAATCTCACAAAACCCATTTTTTCACTTATGGTGTTTTTTTGGGAATCTATAAAACAGACTTATGGGGGAGACGTTTAAAAATTAATATTCTATTTGTATTCTATGGCTAATTTTGAAGACAAATTTTGAGTTTCAACTCAATTCAACTAATATTAACGAGTCCGAACCAAATTTACAAAAACGACTTTTTTTCTTATATAAAAAAAAAATCGACCATATATGGTCGAATTTTCCACAAAAAAAGATGAATTTTGAACAAAAAAGTTTATTCTTTAACCAAAAACAAAATATTTAAACTTTCAACACAAAAATATGAATTTTCAACCAAAAGAGTTGAATTTTCCACCAAAAAAGATTTTACCGCCAAGAAAAAAATTTCAAGCAACTTGTCGAAATTTCAAGCCAAAAGATAAATTTTCAACCCAGAAGAAAAATTGTCTACCATAAAAGACAAATTTGCAACGAAATAATTAAATTTTCAAGCTAAAAGATGAATTTTCCACCAGGAAGATTAATTTTCGACGAAAAGACGAATTTTCATCAAAGGAGTTGAATTTTCAAACAAATAGTGGAATTTTCAGTTCAAAAAATGAATTAAAAAAAAATTTTTAACCAAGAATTTCAACCAAACAGATGCATTTTTAACCAAAAAAGTTTAAATTTTTGCCAGAGGAGGTAAATTTTCAAACCAAAAAGACG
>CAKNYM010050991.1:69931-84690 GCA_932195095.1 Andricus curvator
AAGACAGACTAAATTTCAACCAAACAAACAAGATTAATTTTCTACCAAAAAAGACGAATTTTCAACCAAACAGCGAAATCTTTAGTTAAAAAAAAATATTTTTCAAACTAAAAAAAAATTATTTTTCCACAAAATGGTTTATTTTCAACCAGAGATAAATATTCAACCAAAATACGATTTTTCTACAAAACAGTCAAATTTTCCACCCGAAAATATGAATTTTTAACAAAAAAATTAATTTCCAACCAAATATAATTGAATTTTCAACCATAAAAGATTTATCAAACCAGAAAAAAATCAACCAAATTTTTTAATTTCCGAACCAAATATGAATTTTCAACCAAGAGAGATTCCACAGGCAAGAAAGAAAAAAATGTCAACCAAATTGTAGAAATTTTAAGCCAAAAGAGAATTTTCAACTAAGAAAAAAAAGAATAGAATAGATTATTTTTCTGTTTTTCAGTAAATAAAATAAATTTTCAACGAAATAGTTGAAGAAGATTTTTAATTTAGCTAAATTTGTAGTTAAAAAAATAATTTTCAATTTAAGAACTAAGTTTTAACTAACGAAATAAATTTTCAACCAAAAAGATTAATTTTCTATAAAAAATAGTCATTTTTAACCAAATATATGACTTTTCAACCAAATATTTTATTTTTTAATGAAATTTTCAATCTGGTTTTTGAAGTTTTAACCAAGAAAATAAATTTTCTACAAAAAAAAAGACAAATTTTCCATAAATAGATAAATTTTCAACTAAAAAATAAAATAGAATAGTTTATTTTTCAGTTATAGAAATAAGTATTTCAGTGAATACAAAAAATTTTCAAAGAAATAGTTCAACTTTCCAACCAAACAAATGAATTTTCCACCAAAAAGATTAAATGTCCATAAAAAAAAATTCAAAATATTTAGTTAAATAAATTAATTTTCAATAAAAAAACTACTTTTTAACCAAAAGATTAATGTTCTATCAAAACAGAATAATTTTCAAAAAAAATACATGAATTTTCAACCAAATATTTAAATTTTTAATGGAATTTTCAAAAAAATAGTTAAGTTTTGAACAAAAAAAAAAAAATTTTTTTCAACTAAAAATAAGATGATGAATCATCAACCAAGAACCAAAAAAGGGTTTTCAGTCGCTATTCACGATTAGCGAAAATCTTGCAAATTTAATCAAGGAGGTTTTTTCATTTTTATATATATTTATTTATTTATTCATCTTGAAAAATATGTAATACCTCTAAAGTGTAAAGTTGTGAAATTAAATTTGTCATATTACAGGAGAAGCTCAAATTTTTAACAGAACTAGCAAAAATTAACCGTTTGTGCTAAATTTCATCATGAATATAAATGTCATATTTTTTCCTACTCTTGAACTATAAAAATAAAATTCTGATGTAAAAACAAAATAATTTAATACATTTATGAATGATGAATAGTTCTTCCGGAAATTATTTTTTTTAAATGTTTAACAAATATTAAAAGTGCGGAGTCAGATTATGAATTGTATGTTATCATTTTTTTATTAAATATATATAAACAATAAGATTCTTGTTCCCCCACTGTTTTTGACGATAAATTAAAGATGTTTAAATAAAAATTGCAAGTGAAAAGATGAAATGAAGAAAAGCCATAATTCTATAGTACATATTACTGTGTATTTTTCAGGTTCATTGTTTTATTATTTTGTTATTTACTAATTGTATGCAATTAAAAATAAGGAAATAAAGAGAGTTATTTTTCTTTATAAATTAAATATTAAAAGATTGCGAAATTTGTCTCATCTAGAGATCCAAAACAAGATAACGGCTTTTCGTTCTTGCGCAATTAAAAACTCATTCAGTGTTTATGAGTTTGTAAATAAGTTCGAAAATTTAGCAACATTTTGATTCCTTTTGTAAATTATAATACGTTTCCTAAACTTGAGTTCAATGTCAACGGCGCAGCAGATACATCATTTGTTTAAAAAGCGAGAAATTTAAATTGTGTTTAAAAAAGAATGATTAAACAGGATATTTTTATTTTCTTGAGGAATGACGTGTCTCTAAAAGTATTTTATAAATTTTGTATTCAGACTTTCAATAGGTACTTCAAAAGTAATTCAAACTTATTAGTTTCTCTTTCCAACAGGGCCTAGAATTTTCAGTTAAAAAAATTAATTTTTAAACGAAAAAAAACTGATTTTTAACAAAGTATTTACATTTGAAACCAAAAAGATGAATTTTTTAATAAAGTAAAGAAGCTTCAATCAAAAACATGAATTTTCAACACAGTAGTGAGAGATTTTTATTTTATATCGAGACCGGGTTGAATTGAACCAAAAAAAGCAAATTTTTTACATTTTTGCTTCCTCATAGAGGAAGCTTTGTAGTGGTAACATATTCCAAAAAATTTTAATTCGTTTAATTAAACCTTCCTCAAAATATTTTATTAAATATAACAAATAAAATCTTGTTTCTATAATGAGATTATGAATCTAAAAGTTTTATTACCTTATTTTTAAAATTGATCTAATACACTGTTTTAAGCAATTGTCCGGATGTGGGTGTGTGTGTGTGTGTGGATGTCACACTTTTTTGTGAACACGATAGCTTGAAACTGACCGAAGGATTTCTAAAAATATTCATTACATTTTTTTAGCACTCAATAATATTTTAAAAATCTGTTTGTTTTGCAGTAAAACTTTTTTCATTAACATAATTCAAAGTTGATGCAAGAATATAAAAGATTCTTTGGTCCGATACGAATCGATTGACCTATAATATTAATACATTTTATTAAAGAGTAGGGAAGTTATCGTCATTTACATTATACTTAAAATCAATTTTTATAATAAAAATTTTTTAATTCTCATAATTTAAAGTTGATGCGAGAATAGAAAAGATGTGTTGATTCGAGACGAATCGATTGACCTATAATATTGATACATTTTATTGAACAGTAAGAAAGCTCTGATAATGCATAATATTTGAAAATGTGGTCTGTTATAGTAAAACTTTTTTCTTTAACATATTTCAAAGTTGATGAAAGAATAAACAAATTCCTTGCTTCGAGACGAATCGATTGACCTATAATATTGATAAATTTTATTGAAGAGTAAGGAAGTTACGGTCCTTTATATTATATTAAAAAGCGATTTTTATAGTAAACATTTTTTCATTAACATAATTCAAAGTTGATGAAGGAATAAAAAAAATGCCTTGGTTCGAGACGAATCGATTGACCTATAATACTTATAAATTTTCTTGAAGAGTAAGGAAACGATGGTAATGCATAATATTTGAAAATACTTTTTTTTATAGTGAAACTTTTTTCTTCAACATAATTCAAAGTTGATGCAAGCATATAAAAGATTCCTTGGTTCGAGACGAATCGATTGACCTACAAGATTAATACATTTTATCAAAGAAGTTATGGTAATTTATATATTTTTGAACTCGATTTTTATAGTAAAAATTTTCTCATTCTCATAATTTAAAGTTGATGCGAGAATAGAAAAGATGCATTGATTCGAGACCAATCGATTGACCTATAATATTGATAAATTTTATTGAAGAGTAAGGAAGTTAAGATCATTTATATTATATTAAAAAACGATTTTTATAGTAAAAAATGTTTCATTAACATAATTCAAAGTTGATGAAGGAGTAAAAAAAATTCCTTGGTTCGAGACGAATCGATTGACCTATAATACTGATACATTTTATTGAAGATTAAGGAAGCGATGATAATGCATAATATTTGAAAATACGGTTTTTTATAGTGAAACTTTTTTCTTCAACATAACTCAAAGTTGATGCAAGAATATAAAAGATTCCTTGGTTCGAGAAGAATCGATTGACCTACAAGATTAATACATTTTATCAAAGAAGTTATGGTAATTTATATATTTTTGAACTCGATTTTTATAGTAAAAATTTTCTCATTCTCATAATTTAAAGTTGATGCGAGAATAGAAAAGTTGTGTTGATTCAAGACGAATCGATTGACCTATAATATTGACACACTTTATTGAAGAGTAAGGAAGCTATGGTAATGCATAATATTTGAAAACACGGTTTTTTATAGTAAAGTTTTTTCACTAACATAATTCAAAATTAATGCAAGAATGGAAAAGATTCCTTGATTCGAGGCAAATCGATTGATCTACAATATTAATACATTTATTGAAGTTTAAGGGGGTATTTCTATTTGACCGAGCTTTTTTCAGGCGTTTTTCAAAAATTCATAAAAAATACAATTGTTAATATTTTTCAATGGAAGTTTTTTCATATTTTTAAGCAGATCTCAAACAAAAGAAATACATGGTTACCAATTGCAAAAATAATAATAATAAGGGGCGCTGTAGCATTTCAAAGAATGTGTCCCGGAAACGACATCCTCACTTGGCTGACATGATTCAGCTGCTCCAGTTCATCCGAAACAAAAAAAATCGAAGAGATTCTTAAAATATACGAGTACGGCTATAGCCGGGACTAGAACAAATCAAAAATATTAAAAATTGACAAAATGGCGTCTATTATACATATTTATGACCTGCCTGCGGTCACAGCCGAGGCGGCCCTCCACAGCGTGCGGCTGAGTACTCTCCGCTGTGCGCAGTTGACTCTGCTGCAGCTTCGTTAAAAAGTCCGAAACAAACAAATCCCGTTGTGTACAAATTCCACATACTATGTACTATCAAAAAATAAAAATAAAATAGATTTTTTGGTCCGGTCAAATAGAAATACCCCCTTCAGGAAGTTATGCTCATTTATAATATTTGAAATATCTGTTTCAAACAGAAAAACTTTTTTCATCGACATAATTTAAAGTTGACGCATGAATAGAAATAGTGATGCATTCGAGACGATTTCGAGAAAAATTGAGATTTTCTTGAAACATGTTCAGGTGAACTCAAAACTTCATGGAGAACGAGAATCTCAAATAAAAAGTTTCGAGATTCTCGACTCGAGATCTCGAAATTTTTTATTTGAGATTCTCGATCTCCATGAAGTTTTGAGTTCACCTGAACATGTTTCAAGAAATTTTGAATTTTCTCGCAATCGTCTCGAATGCATCACTTTCGAGATTCACACAGTCGAGATTCTCGACTCGAGATCTCGAAATTTTTTATTTGAGATTCTCGATCTCCATGGAGTTTTGAGTTCACCTGAACATGTTTCAAGAAATTTTGAATTTTCTCGAAATCGTCTCGAATGCATCACTAAATAAAAAAGACTTTTGGATCATAATTTTTCAAATAGAATAATTCTGATAATGTTTGTAAGGAAATCATAAAGCTGGGAAAGGAATAGGGTGCGACAGAACTTTTCCCTTCCCTTTTCCAGCTCGAAAAATGATCATTTCGAATACAAAATTTGATTGGACTAATTTGTCTTTGCGTTTAAAAATTTTTTTGTATCATTTTATAATTTTGCTAACGGGAAGCAAAGTGCTCGTAAAATGAGAACCATATAATTATAAATACAAGCAAAATGGAAACACTCGAGATCGAATTCACAGCTAGTTTTTACATTTAGAACCAAATAATGAATCTTCAACCAAATTAATTAATTTTTAACAAAGTAGTTTAACAATCAACAAAATAGTTGAATTTTCAACCCAAAAATAAGAATTTTCAACAAAAAAAGTTAATTTTTAAACAAATAGTTGAATTTTCTACCAAAATTGTTACATTTTCTACTCAAAATGTAGAATTTTCAACAAAAAAGTACATTTTGAACCAAATAGTTAAATTTTCTACGGAAATTGTTGAATTTTCAAGCTTGAAAGAAAAACAGTTGAATTTTGAATCCGAAATTTAAAACTTCAACCAAAAGCTCAATTTCCAACCAAATAATGAATCTTCAGCCAAATTAAATAATTCTTAACAAAGTAGTTAAACAATAAAAAAAATAGTTGAATTTTCAACCCAAAAATAAGAATTTTTATCAAAAAAGAGTTAATTTTTAACCAAGTAGTTTAATTTTCTACCAGAATTGTTGAAGTGTTATGCTGAAAAGAAGAACAGATCGATTTTAAACCCGTAAATTTGAAATTTAAACCAAAAGCTTAATTTTTAACCAAATAATGAATCTTTAGGCAAATAAATTAATGTTTAACAAAGTACTTCAACAATGAACCAATTAATTGAATTTTCAACCCGAAAAAAAGAATTTTCCACAAAAAGTTCATTTTTAACCAAATAGTGGAATTTTCAACATAAAAAAATTAATTCTCAACCAAACAGTTGCATGTTGAACCAAAAATGGAATAATTAAATTTTCAGTGTAAACAATTAATTTTTAACAAACAAAAAACGATTTACAACAAAATAGTTAAATATTCAACCAAATAATGAATCTTCAATCAAATAATTTAATTTTTAACAAAGAAGTTTAACAATCAACGAAATAGTTGAATTTTCAACCCAAAAACGAGAATTTTCAACAAAAAAGTTCATTTTTAACCGAATAGTTGAATTTTCTACCAAAATGATTGAATTTGCCACTCAAAAATAAGAATTTTCAACAAAAAAGTACATTTTGAACCAAATAATGAATCTTCAACCAAACAAATTAATTTTTAACAAAGTATTTTAACAATCAACAAAATAGTTGAATTTTCTACCAAAATTGTTGAATTTTCAACAAAATAGTTACATTTTCAACCAAATTATGAATCTTCAGACACATTTATTTTTAACAAAGTAGTTTAACAATTAACAAAATAGTTGAATTTTCATCCCAAAAATAAGAATTTTCAACAATAAAGTTAATTTGTAACCAAATGGTTGAATTTCCTACCAAAACTGTTAAATTTTCAACCATAAATTAGAATTTTCCACAAAAAGTTCATTTTTAACCAAATAGTGGAATTTTCAACATAAAAAAATTAATTCTCAACCAAACAGTTGCATGTTGAGCCAAAAATGGAATAATTAAATTTTCAGTGTAAACAATTAATTTTTAACAAAGAAAAACGATTTACAACAAAATAGTTAAATATTCAACCAAATAATGAATCTTCAACTAAATAAACTAATTTTTAACGAAGTATTTTAACAATTAACAAAATAGTTGAATTTTCATCCCAAAAATAATAATTTTCAATAAAGTAATTACATTTTCAACCAAATAATGAATCTTCAATTAAACAATTTTATTTTTAACAAAGTAGTTTAACAATTAACAAAATAGTTGAATTTTCATCTCAAAAATAAGAATTTTCAACAATAAAGTTAATTTGTAACCAAATGGTTGAATTTCCTACCAAAACTGTTAAATTTTCAACCAAAAATTAGAATTTTCAACAAAATAGTTACATTTTCAACCAAACAATGAATCTTCAACCAAGAAAATTAACTTTTAACAAAGTATTTTAACAATCAACAAAATAGTTGAATTTTCTATCAAAATTGTTGAATTTTCAACAAAATAGTTACATTTTCAACCAAATAATGAATCTTCAATCAAACAAATTTATTCTTAACAAAGTAGTTTAACAAACAACAAAAATAGTTGAATTTTCAAACCAAAAATACGAATTTTCAACAAAAAAGTTAATTTTTAACCGAATAGTTGAATTTTCTACCAAAATGATTGAATTTTCAACCCAAAAAGAAGAATTCTCAATAAAATAGTTACATTTTCAACCAAATAATGAATCTTCAACCAAACAAATTAATTTTTAACAAACTATTTTAACAATCAACAAAATAGTTGAATTTCCTACCAAAACTGTTAAATTTTCAACCAAAAATTAGAATTTTCAACTAAATAGTTACATTTTGGTTGTAATTTATTGTATTTATCTGTAGATTTCTGTGAAAATAGTTTTAGTTTTCTGTACTTTTTGGTAAAAATTTGTCCACCAAGGTTACTCCTCAATTTAAGATTACGATTCAGGGAATATATTGAATTTGAAATGCAAAATTGTAGAACAGTAAAAGTGTGGTAAAATAGGAAAGATTTTGAATAAGAGTGCTCGAGTATGGTATAATGTTCGTGCCTGGTGACCCGTGGTGCAAACTAAACCCACCGGAGAAAGTCGCTGGGACTTTCTCGCTGGCTCTCTGCACTCGGCGATGCAGTCGCTTAAATAGTCCGATAATATATATGTTTATGTATATATGTACATATACATGTGTTTGAGTGTCGGTGTGTATATCGCAGGCCACTCTCCTTTATGGTGTGCCATTAAATTTTCGAAAAATCGCAGAAAACCTGTCCCACTTTCAGAGCAAACAGAGCAAACGAAAGCAAATCGAGTGCAATTTATTAATTATTAATAAAATAGGAATTTAATAGCGATTAATATCAATTTCATATAGTTTATCATGGTTCATTTTTTTTTCTTTTTGGATTTTTTTTATATTTCCAGTTTTCTAAGCTTATAATTTTTTAGCTGAAAATTAATTCTTTTTGGTTGAAAAGTTTAGTTGAAAACTCAACAGTTTAGTTAAAAAGTATCCTTTTTTGTTGAAAAGTAAAATGTTTTGTTGAAAATTCGTCTTTTTGGTTGACTTCAACTGTTTTTGATTTAAAATTAAAATCTGTTTTGGTTGAAATATCAGTTATTACAATTTTTTGCTGAGAATTCATCTCTTTTGCTGAGAATTCATCTCTTTTGCTTCGAAATTATTCTTTGTCAAAAATTCAACGGTTTGGTTGAAACGTCATTTTTTTACGATGATTCTTCATTTCAGTTGAAATCTTTTTGGGAAATATTAAATTTTTTTGTTTACAAATACAAATGGTTAAAAATTAATCTTTTTTGGTTGAAAATTCAACTATTTTGTTTAAAAAGTCATTTTTTGGATGAAGATTCTTCATTGTATTTGAAACTTTATCTTTTCGGTTAAAAATTCAACTATTTTTTTCAAAAATCATTCTAGTTAAAAATTCATCACTGTGGTTGAAAATTTAAATAATTTCTTGAAAAATCATTTTTTTTTTTTGGTAAAAAAATTATTTTTGGACTAAAAATGTTATCTCTTCCAGTTTAAGATTCATCATTTTATTTGAAAATTCATCTCTTTTGTTGGAAATTCGTGTTTTTTTGGTATAAATTAAATTTTTTAACTGAAAATTTAAGTATTCCATTTTTGATAGAAAATATTTTCTTTTAGATGAAAATGCAACTGTAAGGTTCAAAATTTATAGTTTTTAGTTTGACATTCAACTGTTTCGTTAAAAATTCATTTTTTTTTAATTTGTCTTTTTTGGTAGAAAATGAATCTTCTTGGTTTAAAAATTAACTATTTGAATTATAGTTCATCTATTTTGTTTAAAATTCAGCAGTGTGGTTGAAAATTAATCTACTTTGTTAAACATTAAACAATTTTTAAAAAAAGTATCCTTTTTGGTTGACAAAACAACTGTTTGAAAATTCATCTTTTTGGTTGAGGATTTAACTATTTTGTTGAAAATTTGTCTTTTTTGGTTGACTTCAATTGTTTTCGATTTAAAATTAAAATCTGTTTTGGTTGAAATATCAGCCATTACATTTTTTGCTGAGAATTCATCTCTTTAGCTTCAAAATTATTCTACTTTGTCAACAATTCAACGATTTGGTACAAACGTCATTTTTTACGAAGATTCTTCATTTTAGTTGAAATCTTATTGGGAAATATTTAATTTTTTTGTTTACAAATACAAATGGTTACAAATTAATCTTTTTTGATTGAAAAATCAACAATTTCTTAAAAAATTCATCTGGTTTCGTAGAAATTTCATCTTTTTTTGTATTAAAATTAAACCCATTTGGTTTAAAATTAAAAGACGATTTTTCAACTAGATTGTTGAATTTTCAACCAAAGAAGATTTTTCAGTCAAGAAAGAAAAAAAAATTAAGCAAATAATAGTTAGAAGCGAAAAATAAAATTTATTACAAAATAAAAAAAAGGCTTTTCTACCATTAGAGGATGAATTTTCAAAAACATAGTTGCATTTTTTACTGAAAACCTTAATTTTCAACCAAGAAGACTAATTTTCTACCAAAAGACGAATTTTCAACCGAATAGTTGAATTTTCAACTAGAAATAAAAAGTTTTCAACCAAAAATGGAATAGCTAAATCTTCAGTTTAAAAAAGTAATTTTCAATAAACAAAAAAATGACGAATTTTCAACCAGTTGAATTCAACTAAACAAAAAAGATTTGTTAACAAAGCAGTTGAATTTTCAACTAAACTGACAAATTTTCAACAAAGAAGAATAATTTTCTACCAAAATAAACGAATTTTTAACAAAATACATTAATTTTCTAACATATAGTTGAATTTGTAACTTTCAAAGGATAACTTTTCAACAAAAATTGAATAGTTAATTTCAGTCAAAAAAATTAATTTTTAACAAAAAAAAACAATTTTTTAAGATTTTTTTAACCTTTGAATTTAAAGTCATTTTTGGTTGAGGCTTCACCCTTTTTGATTAAAAATTCAATTACTTGCTAAAAGTTAAACTACTTTATTAAAAATTTATTTGTTTGTTTGAAGATTCATCATTTTAGTTGAAAATGCTTTTTTTTTAAATTAATTTTTTAATCGATAATTTAACTATTCCATTTTTGGTAGAAAATTGATCTCTTTTAGTTGAAAATTCATTTCTTTTGTTGAAAATCCGTCTTTATTTATCGAAAGTTGATCTTTTTGGTGAAGATTCATCTATTTGGTTGAAAATTCATTTTTTTTGTTGATGATTCATCTTTTTGGTAGAAAATTAATCTTCTTGGTTAAAAGTTCACCTTCCTGTTTGAAAATTCATTTCCTTGCTTAATAATTTAACTATTTAGTTGAAAATTCGTTTTTTTATTAAATACTAATTTTTAAACTTAAAATGTAACTATTTAATTTTTAGTTGAAACTTTATCTTCTTTAATTCTTTAATTGTAAATTCATGTATTTTCCTAAAAATTCAACTTTTTGGTAGAAAATTCACTTTTTTGTAAAAAATTCGTCTCTTTTGGGAAATATTTAATCTTTTTTGGTTAAAAATTCATCTTCCTTTTGGTTGAAATATCAACTATTACATTATTCGTTGGGAATTCTTCCTCTTTGCTTGATAATTGAACAGTTTGGTTGAACATTACCGTTTTTGTTGAAATTTTGATTTGATATATACATCTGAAATTTCTAAACATCTCAGGAAAGTTATATTTATATTACTTTAAAAATAATTAAACAAATAAACCAAAAAAAAAATAGTGATTCGAAATTTTTATTTTGTATCAAACATTATTTTTCCTTCAAACTATAATTTGCCCACAATTTTTTTTCTTTCTCGACTGAAAAATTGTTGTTGGTAGAAAATTAATCTTGATAAAAAATTACACTATTTCGTTGAAAATTAAATTTTTGGTTGAAAATTTATATTTAAGGTTTAAAAAAGTTTTTTTTGGTTGATGATTAAACTACATTGCTGCAAATTGTTGTATTTTTATCAAATAACGAACAGCCCACAAATATTGACCGATTTGGTCAAAAAAAATTTGAAAAAAAAGCTGATAAGATTTCTAAAAATGTTTTTGAGCCTGAATTTAAAATTAGGCTTTCATTTTTTTTATAAATAAACAAACATGACGAAAAAAATTGCCATTTTTTCTATTTGAGGTTCCTGGTGCTCGTCAATAACAGAAAAATTGTTGAAATCGCCTAAATTTCATAAGGTAACATTAGTTGAAGATGTTCCAATATTATATAATAAACAAAAAAATTTGTTATAAACAAATTATTTCTTGAAAGAGTGTTTTCTAAGATTTTCCATAATTTTACATTTTTTTAAGTTATATTGAAAGAATTTTTGATAAAAACAATATAAAGGTAAAGAAATTTCTTCTTGAGATTATTATTGTTAATATTATAAACAAATTAAATAAACAAATGCATTAATAAGGTATTTTTCAACAGAAAAATTCGTTTTTTTCTATGCCATTTTTTTAAAATTAGGTACTTTATGATCATTTTAGCAAAATACATGATTTATTGATTAATTTCATGATTTTTTAAACAAATTTAATAAACAAATGCATTATTTGGGCATTTGTTGGCAGAAAAATTCGTTTCTTTTCAATTCCAGTCCTTTCATTTTAAAACTTTATGACAATTTCAGCAACATTCATAATTAGTTGATAAATTTTAGGACTTTTTGAAACAAATTTAATAAACAAATACATTAATCAGGCATTTGTGGACAGACAAATTAGTTTTTTTCGATTTCAACTTTTTTAATTAGGAACTTCATGATAATTTCAGAAAAATTCATAATTTTTTGATCAATTGTATGATTTTTTTAAACAAATTTAATAAACAAATGCATTATTGGGGCATCTGTCGACGAAAAAATCCTGAGAAATTCAAACTGAAAGGACTGAGATTGAAAAAAACAAATTTTTTCTTCGACAAATACCCAAATAATGTATATGTTTATTAAGTTTGTTTAAAACATCATAGAATTTATCAACTAAGTATAAGTGTTAATGACATTATCATTAAGTTCCCAATCAAAGAGACTGGCATCGAGAAAAAACAATTTTTCCATCAACAGATGCCCGAATAATGAATTTGTTTATTAAATTTGTTTTTAAAAAAATATAAAATTTATCAAACAATTATGAATTTTTCTGAAATTATCATGAAGTTCCCAATTAAAAGGACTGACATAGAAAAAAACGAATTTTGCCGTCCACAGATTCCCGAATAATGCATTTGTTTAAAAAAATCATAAAATTGATCAAATAATGATGAATGTTGCTGAATTTATTATGAAGATCCTAATTAAAAAGTCTGACTTCAAAAAAAATAAAATTTTTTCTCGAAAAATGCCTGATTAATGCATTTGTTTATTGAATTTGTTTCAAAAATCATAAAATTCATCAACTAATTATGAATTTTGCTGAAATTGTCATGAAGTTCCTAATTAAAAAAGTTCACATCGAAAAAAACGAATTTTTCTGTCGATAACTGCCTAATTAATGCATTTGTTTATCAAATTTGTTTGAAAAATCATAAAATCTATCAACTCATTATGAATGTTGCTAAAATTGTCATGAAGTTCCGTACTGAAGGGACTGCTATTAAAAAAAACGAATTTTTCTGCCGACAAATGCCCGAATAATGCATTTGTTTATTAAATTTGTTTGAAAAAATCATGACATTAATAAAAAAATTATTAATTTTTCTAAAATTATCGTAAAATTCCTAATTTAAACAAATGACATAGAAAAAAAAACGAATTTTTCTGTCGAAAAATGCCTGATTAATGTATTTCTTTATTAAATTTGTTTATAATATTAACAATAATAATCTGAAGAAGAAATGTCTTTTTCTTTATATTGTTTTTATCCAAAGTTCTTTCAATATAACTAAAAAAAATGTAACATTATGGAAAATCGTAGAAAACATTCTTTCAACAAATAATTTGTTTATAATAAATTTTGTTGTTTATTATATAATATTGGAACATCTTCAACTAATGTTATTCTATCAAGCTTGAGCGATTTCAAAAATTTTCCTGTTATTGACGAGCACCAGGAACGTCAAATAGAAATAATGGCCATTTTTTCGTCACATTTGTTTATTTATAAAAAAATTAAAGTGTAATTTGAAAATCAGGCTCGACAACTCTCTTAGAAATCTTATCAGTTAAAAAAAAAAATTTATCAAAATCGGTCGATATTTGTGGGCTGTACGTTATTTTTAACCAAAAAAGTAATTTTACAGTAAAATCGCAATAGAAATTTCTAAGAGTGAGTGAGCGCATTATCCTGTGCAAAGTAGAGACAGCTGTAGAAAAAATTTTGTTGATTGAAAATTCAACTGCGTGGTTAAAATGTAAACTACTTTGTTAAAAATTCACATGTTTCGTTGATGATTCATCGTTTAGATGAAAATTTGTCTTTTTTGGTAGAAAATTAATCTTGACAGTAAATTACACTGTTTCGTTGAAAATTAAATTTTTGGTTGAAAATTTATATTTAAGATTTAAAAAAGTAAACTGTTTTGTAGAAAATTCGTCTCTTTTAAGAAATATTTACTCTTCTTTGGTTAAAAATTAATATTTTTTGGTAATAAATTTTTCGTTGAGAATTCATCTTTTTTGTTTAAAACTTGAAACGCTTGAGTGAAGATTATCTTTTTTTTCTTGTTCGAAATTTTGACTTTGTATAAAAAATTATTTTTCCCCTTAAATCAAAAATTGACGACGCTAGTTTACAGTAAAACCGCTATAGTAATTTCTAAGAGTGAGTGAGCGCATTATCCTGTGCAAAGTAGAGACAGCTGTAGAAAAAATTTTGTTGGTTGAAAATTCAACTGCGTGGTTTACATGTAAACTACTTTGTTAAAAATTCACATTTTTGGTTGAAGATTCATCGTTTAAATGAAAATTTGTCTTTTTTGGTAGAAAATTAATCTTGACAGAAAATTACACTATTTCGTTGAGAATTAAATTTTTGGTTGAAAATTTATATTTAAGATTTAAAACAGTAAACTCTTTTGTAGAAAATTCGTCTCTTTTGGGAAATATTTAATCTTCTTTGGTTAAAAATTAATTTTTTGTTGGTAATACATTTTTCGTTGAGAATTCATCTTTTTTGTTTAAAACTTGAAAAGCTTGAGTGAAGATTAACTTTTTTTTCTTGTTCGAAATTTCGACTTTGTATCAAAAATGATTTTCCCCCTTAAATCGAAAATGAGTGACGACGCTAGTTTACAGTAAAACCGCTGTAGAAATTTCTAAGAGTGAGTGAGCGCATTCTCCTGTGCAAAGTAGA
>CAKNYM010050991.1:92010-116338 GCA_932195095.1 Andricus curvator
GTCAAACACTTGTGGCAGTCAAACACGTGTGGAAGTCAAACACTTGTAGCAGTCAAACACTTGTGGCAGTCAAACACTTGTGGCAGTCAAACACTTGTGGCAGTCAACACCTGCCGGCTGAAATTGGTGAGCCCTGCTTTAGCGGATTTTTTAAATTTAAGGGGGAAAGGGGGAATTAAATAAAAAAAGTGTACGGACACATACACATAAGTAATAGCCGAGCAGCTGGTAGACGTAACGCGATAAAATTTAGAATCGCTCTAGCGTTGATATATCCGCGGTATTCATCCATGGTTCGCGGATCAGTGAGTTGATTTATTCACTAGAGGGAAATGAACTTTCCTATGCACCATTCGCTACTTATGCTACATGTGTTTTATTCCTCACTTTCAATTATAAATTGTATGCAGATTCGCGTAATAATCGCCCCTATATAATCATATTTCATTTACACATAGGAAACTTTGGACTCTTCAATAGAAGCATCTTCGTGACTTCTAATCATGACTCATTGTCACGAACTACCCAATAAGAAATTCTTTTTTTTTTAATCTTTAAAACATAATCTCCAAAAAGTCAACTAATCTGAGTCAAAACGTAAACAGCCAGGGCCGCCTGAACCATTTCCAATTGAAATGCGTAATATTGCGCAATATACTCGACTAAGTACTCGCGCACTGCGGCCCTTCCGAGGCGAGAGTCGCAACTGTCTCTCGCCCTGTCCGTTGAGAAACTGCGTGGTCCAGTAGTTCTAGGAATTACCAAACCGGACTGGTTTCTATGAGACCTGGAGTGTATTCTCATTTTGAGAAAAAAAATCTTGTTTCGAGAGCAAAATAAAAGAGCTGCAACAAATGGGTCGTCCATAAATTACGTTAACAATTTAAAGCTATTTTTGACTCCCCCTCCTTCGTACCCTCTCATTGACAACCGTAGTCTTGTCTTACCCCCCCCCCCCCGAAAGCCCAAAATTTTATCAAAACATATGTAGAAAGGAGGGTTATTTTTCAAGAAAAGAGGGTAATAATAGAAGAATAAATTCTTTCGGATATAGTTTATGCAAATACCACATTGAATGTAATATGAAAGACTAAATTCCTAAGATTTCAAGTCGAATTATATATTGAATTTTCAACAAACAAGATTAATTTTCTGACTAAAAAGACGACTTTTTAACAAAATAGATTTATTTTCTGACAACTAATTGAATTTTCAACTTATAAAGTATTTTCTAATCAAAAATGGAATAGTGCAATTTTCAGATAAAAAATTAATTTTTAACAAAAAAAAAGCTTAATTTTCGACAAAAAAGTTAAATTTTGACGAATTTTTTAATGTAAAAAGGTGAATCTTAAAAAAATATGAATTTTTAACAAAATAGTTCAACTTTCAACCAAGTAGTTTAATTGTTAACTAAAGAAGATGAATTTTTGACCAAATAGTTAAATTTTCAACCAAAAGAGATGAATTTGCAAATAAAATGATGAATTTGCAAATAAAATTATGAATCTTAGAAAAATGAATTTTCAATAAGAATTCAACCCAAAAAATGATTTTTTAACCCGGAAAATTAAA
Organism: Andricus curvator; assembly: GCA_932195095.1. Lineage (NCBI taxonomy): Eukaryota > Metazoa > Arthropoda > Insecta > Hymenoptera > Cynipidae > Andricus > Andricus curvator. The sequence continues at coordinate 93,586 of CAKNYM010050991.1, forward strand.
TTTTTTTTAATAGAATAGTTAAATCAACCGAGGAGCGAATCTTGAAAAAATATAAATTTTGAACAAACTAGTATACCAAAAAGTTTAATTTTTTACCAAAAAGACCTATTTTATAACAAAATACACGAATTTTGAACAAAATACATGAATTTTCAAACAAATAGATGAACTTTCAACTAAGAAAGATACGTTTTCAATCACCTGAATTAACGAAAAAAAAAAGAATTTTTAACAAAACAGTTGAATCCTCAACCAAAATAGTGAATTTTCAACAAACAAGATTTATTTTCTACCCAAATACAAACAAATTTTCAACAAAATAGTTCAATTTTCAACAAAAAAAGATGGATTTTTAAAAAATAGTTGAATTTTCAAAAAAAAACATGAATCTTCAACCAAATAGTTGAATTCAACGGAAAAAATTTTGAATTTTCAATTAAAAAATTTAATTTCAACAAAAAAAACTAATTTTTAATGAAATAATTAAATTTTCAACCAAAAGAGATGAATTCTCAACTAAAAAAGGAACAGTTGATATTTCCACCAAAACAGATTTTAATTTTAAATCGAAACAAAATTTTTCAATTTTAAACCAAGAAGGTTCATTTTCTACCGAAAAACATGAATTTGCAACCAAATAGTGAAATTTTCTCTTCAAAAATATAAATTTTCAACGAAAAATGTAATGGTTACCTTTCTACTAAAAAGATTAATTTAAAAACAAATAATGATATTTCCTACAAGAAGATTAATGTTCTACCAACAATCAAGAATTTTCAACAAAATACATTAATTTTCTAAAAAAAAATTGAACTTTCAACCCGAAAATATGATTTTTAAACAAAAAAAGTTAATTTTCTATCAAAAAGTTAGATTTGCATAAAAATAGTTTAATTTGGAACCAAAGAGTTAAATTTAAACCAAAAATATATGAATTTTTAACCAAAAAGTTCATTTTCAACTGAATAATTTAATTTTCTACCAAATTGTTGAATCCTTAACTAAACCAGATTAACTTGGACCCAAACATTTTCATTTTTTACCAAAAAAAGATTAATTTTCATTCAAGAAGATTAATTTTCAACCAAAAAATACGAATTTTTAACAAGTTGCATGAATTTTCAACCAGAAAAGATCAATTTTCAATACAAATATTAACTTTTCACCAAAAATGAAAAAATCTCATTTTTAGTTAAAAACATTAATTATCAACAAAAAAATGAATTTTTAACTAAAATGATGAATTTAAAAAAAAAAAGTAATTTTCAACAAAATAGTTCAACCTAAAGGATGACTTTTGAACCCGGGAGATGGAAAAAAGATTAATTTTTAACAACATAATTAAATTTTCAAGCAAAAAGATGAATTTTCCAACAAGGAGATTAATGCTCTACCAAATCACGAATTTTCAATAAAATACATCAATTTTCAAGAAAATTGTTGAATTTTAAAGCCAAAAAGATGAATTATCTACAAAACGGTAGAATTTTCAACCCGAAAATATAATTTTTTAACAAAAAAATTAATTTTCTAACAAAAAGTCTAATTTTCATGAAGATAGTTTGATTTAAAAAAAAAGTGGTTTTCAACCGAATAGTTTAATTTTCTTCCAAATTGTTGAATCCTCAAGCAAACAAGATTAATTTAGACCCAAACATTTGCATTTTTAACCAGAAAAGGATTAATTTTCAACCAAGAAGATGAATTTTCGACCAAAAAAGAAGAATTTTTAATAAAATACATGAATTTTCAACTAGAAAAGATCAATTTTTAATAAAAAATATCAATTTTCAACCAAAAATGGAATAGTAACATTGTTATTTAAAAAATTAATTGTCAACAAAAAAAACGAATTATCAACAAAATAGTTACATTTTCAACAAAAGAGATGAATTTTCGACCAAAAAAGAAGAATTTTCAACTAGAAAAGATCAATTTTTAATAACAAATATAAATTATCAACCAAAAATGGAATAGTAACATTGTTATTTAAAAACGTTCATTGTCAACAACAAAAAACGAATTATCAACAAAATAGTTACATTTCCAACAAAAGAGATGAATTTTCAACTAAAATTATGAATCTTAAAAAAAAATTTGTCAACAAAAGAGTTCAACCCAAAAGATGATTTTTTAACCTAGAAGATTAATTTTCTAAAAATGAAAAAGTTAATTTCTCAATCAAGGATACGAATCTGCAACCCAAAAAATAATTTTTTAACAAAGTAGTTCAACTTTTAACCAAATAGCTGAATTTCCTACCAAAAAAGATGACTTTTTAACAAAATAGTTGCATTTTCAACGAAATAATAAAATTCTTAACCAAATACTAGAATTTTTAACCAAATGAGATAAATTGCCAGCCAAAAATATAATAGTAGACTTTTAAACTGAAAGAAATTGATTTTTCTTTTTGGGTTCTATTAATTTAGTTCGCACTTATGCGAAAAAATGAGAAAAAGAGGAGAAAGGCAAAAGAAAAAAAAAAAAAGAAAAAAATCGTAAAAACAGAGAAAAAAAAATTCTTTAAACTTTATCATCAGGAACCGTACTAAATTTTATCTAATTTTGTAACGTTACTTGGATTTGACACGCCCCCCTCCCCTTATTACTAGTTAATGGACGATCCCAAAAATGAGCCCACTATTTTTCTGCATTGTTTGCAATATAATAAACTAAATATAAATAAATACAAGAATTTTCAATTCAAACATTATTCATAATATTACAATGAAAACTCTTTTTGCAACTAACTTCACACATGATGAACCAACATGGTGAATGATCTTCTACTATCCGATTTCCTTACTTATTTTCTTTATAGCGAATATTTGACAGATTAAATTTTTATTTTGAGAAGAAATCTCGAGGATATTCACTTGTCGATAAATTTAAATTAGAAAATCCAACTCTTTCACTTTAAAAAATCTTTATAAACTGTCCTGTGACCGGCTAATAGTCGATGACTGGGACATTCAAAAACTAATTCTTATACTACAGTCATAAGTAATAAACTGATTATAAACTTTGCTTTCTATTCGTTTTTTTTATTATTATAAAAACATATACACATTAAAAAATCTTACATGTGCAATATGTGAATAGAGGCATTCTATTTTGGAAAAATGTAGTCTGGGTGACACTTGCGCATATTTAAATAATTTTCTCTTTTTTCAGACAAAGTTTAAATAATTATTGCATAAAGTACTATAGAATGAATCAAGTACTATCAGATCCTATAAATAAATAGTTTGTTTAGGTGAATGGAAGCCAGTACGCGAAAAAAATGGATGTTCAAACTTAGCATCTAGATATGGTTAACCCATTTAATTAGCTGAGAATTGATGTTGACCAGGTAAGAAATTAATTAGAAGACGTTGAATTTTGTTGGAATACTGATCCAATACTTAATTTACACAATCCTCTTAGAATGTTGATAATTTCTCTATTTCCAATCCTTTGAGAGAACCCATCTGTATAGTTTGTTTGTACCATTGCTGCATGTTCCTCCAACCTCGTTTTATTATTATTAGCCGATGTTAATTGATGCTGACCAGGTAAGAATTTACATAGAAGATGTTGGATTTTGTTGGTATACTAGTCAAATTTTTTTATTCTCTTGTTGTATCTTCTTCCAACCATATTTTATGATTAGCTGATGTTAACTGATGTTGAACAAGTAAGAATATAATTACAAGATGTAGTGTTTTGTTGGATTAATTAGAAGGTGTCGGATTTTGTTGGTATACTAGTCCAGTATACCAACAAATTTCAACATCTAATTCAGTTCTTACTTGCTTAGCATCAATTAACATCAGCTGATCATACAAAATGGTTGGAAGAAGATACAACAATGTAATAAAAAAATGACCGGTATAAAAACAAAATCCAATATCTTCTAATTAAATTCTTACCTGCTTGATACCAATTAACATCAGGTAATCATACAAAATGGAACAAACAAACTATACAAACGGTTTCTTTCAAAGGATTGGAAATAGAGAAATTATCAATAGTCTAAGAAAATGGAATAAATTAAAGCATTGGACCAGTCTATTAAAAAAACCAAGATCGTCTAATTAAATTATTGCCTGGTCAATATCAATTAGCATCAGCTAATCATAAAGCATGGTTGGAAGAAGATACAACAATGGAACAAAAAAATTAACAGTATACAAACCATATCCAATATCTTCTAATTAAATTCTTATCTGGTCAATATCAATTAGCATCAGCTAATCATACAAAATTAAACAAACGAACTATACAAACGGGTTCTTTCGAAGGATTGGAAATAGAGAAATTATCAATAGTCTAAGAGAATGGAATAGATTAAAGCATTGGATCACTCTATTAAAAAAACCAAAATCGTCTCATTAAATTGTTCCCTGGTCAATATCAATTAGCATTAGCTAATCATAAAACATGGTTGGAAGAAGATACAACAATGGAACAAAAAAAAATGGCCAGTGTACAAAAAAAATCCAATATCTTCTAATTGAATTCTTACCTGGTTGATACCAATTAACATCAGCTGATCATACAAAATGGAGCAAACTATACCAACGGGTTCTTTCAAAGGATTGTAAATAGAGAAATTGTCAATAGTCTAAGAGAATGGAATAAACTAAAGCATTGGACCAGTCGATTAAAAAAACCAACATCGTATCAATCATCATCAGCTAATCACACACAATGGAACAAAGAAACTATACAAACGGGTTCTTTCAAAGGATTGGAAATAGAGAAATTATCAATAGTTTAAGGGAATGGAGTAAATTAAAGCATTGGACCAGTCTATTAAAAAAACCAACATCGTCTAATTAAAGTCTTACCTGGACAATATCAGTTAGCATCAGCTAATCATAAAACATTGTTGGAAGAAGATAGAACAATGGAACAAAAAAATGACCAGTATACAAACAAAATCCAATATCTTTTAATTAAATTCTTAACTGGTTGATACCACTCAACACCAGCTAATCATACAAACTGGAAAACGGTTTCTTTTAAAGGATTAGAAATAGAGGAATTATCAATAGTCTAAGAGAATGGAATAAATCAAAGCATTGGATCAGTCTATTAAAAAAACCAACATCGTCTAATTAAATTCTTACCTGGTCAATATCAATTAGCATCAGCTAATCATAAAGCATGGTTGGAAGAAGATACAGCAATGGAAAAAACAATAATGACCAGTATACAAACAAAATCCAATATCTTCTAATTAAATTCTTACCTGCTTGATACCAATTAACATCAGCTAATCATACAAAATGGAAACAACAAACTATACAAATGGGTTCTTTCAAAGGACTGGCAATAGAGAAATTTTTATATTCTAATTAACATATTTAGTCTTCAGCTATAGGACAGCCTTCTAGATGTTAAAGGTTAGTTTCAGTGAATATTAAAAGATATATTAAAAGATTTACTCTATTCAAACAATTTACATTATTATTATTACTATCCTTTGATCAAAATACTAATAATTCATCATTTTTCCTCAAGTTAACATACGACACGAAACATTGACTAAAATCTTCATCAACTGAATGACAGATGTCGATAGCATTTTTCACGTAATTGTTATCAGCTTCATCAAGAGACCGATAGAGGTATGGCGTTTTCCTGCACTCGGACAACGACTTTAACCTCTTGGATCTTTCAGTCTAACATCTCGGAAGTTGATTTTTTGATTTTCACCCATACAATAAGCATTCCGGCTCTGGGAACGGTTGATTATTTTCTTATTCAGAGTACGCTGAACCAAGCGCAAGTAAAGCGCAAGAATGAAACGCAAGATAATCTAGTAGCGAAGGAGGCGTGGATGCTTCTTGGATTCTAAAAAATGGAATAGTCCTCCCCCGCAGGATCACCTAGGCCCTAGGGGTTCAGCCGTTCAACCGTGACGTAAAATACCCCGGTATACTGTGACGTCACTCATTTGATGACGTGTGGTCAACTGCGGTCATCGCACCAGGCTAGCTGGTGCACTATAATGCTCCATCGCCGATTGGCTCGTCTCATGCGCTGTATGTCCATACATATATACATACAAACATACGCCCAGGTTCGCGGTTCGCGTGTCTACCTACGTACACGTAACCGAGTTCAATACCGGGTGTCCGGAATAATTTTTCGTCTCATTGTTCAAGTAATATATATCATCATTTTTCATTCAGAGATTTCGTCCATTTCGTTTCCAGCTTGATTTCGATCAATGTTATGATCTATTAAGTGTAGTTCTTACATGACTAGTGTTCTATAGAGTTTAAATGCTCGGAGAAATTCTCACGAGCATGAGAATATGCTCCACCTTTATGTGCTTTGAAAATTTAATGAGCATTTATGAGCATTTTGAATTAGGATTAAAAAAATCGTATTTTCTGTCTTTATCAATAATAATTACATTATTTAAATTTCGCGGGAAAATGTATAGCTTCAAATTGGAAAGGGCGCTAAATTTAAATGATAAAAGAAGTCAAAGCAATGGAAAACATATTATTTGCATTAAACAGTGCCTTATTCAGGGTTGCTACAATTTCCCAATTTCTAAATTCTTCGAGGTATAAAAGTAATCGTATACCTAGAAGATTAATAATGTTAATGCAAAAAAATTTTGTTTTTGAATATATTTGAAACACTTTTTAGTTCTATTTTCAAGTCAAAAGAATACATTTTCAACGAAGTACATGAACTTTCATCTAAAAGAGATCAATTTTCAACCAAAATTAAAATAGTTAAAATGTTAGAAAAATAAATTTTCAACCAAAAAAAAACGAATTTTCAACCGAGTAGTTTGTTTTTTTCATCCAAAAAAATGATTTTTTAACAAAAAATATAAGAATTCAATTTTCAATTAAACCAACCAATTTTCAACAAAAAAAAATGAATTCTCAACAAAATAATACAATTTTACACCCAAAAGATGAATTTTCTACCAAAAAAGATACAGCTTCAATAAAATATATAAATTTTCAACTAAAAAGATAGATTTACAAACCAAGAATATAATAGTTCAATTTGCAGTTAGAAAAGTAAATTTGAAACAAAAAAAACGAGTTTTTAACATAATTAATTAATTTTTATCTAAAAATATAAATTTCATGCAAAAATTGCACAGTTACATTGTCAGTTAAAAAAAAATGATTTTCAACTGAAAAGAAACGAATTTTCAACAATAGAAATTAATTTTTAATGACAATGATGAATTTTCAACTAAAAATATGAATTTTTGACCAAATAGTGGAATTTTCAACTCAAAAAATGAATTTTCTATCAACAACAAAAACGAATTTTCAACTAATTTTTTTTTTAACCAAAGAAAGGAATTCCTAACAAAAAAAAAGAATAGTTAAATTTCTACAAAACAGATAATCTTTTAACGAAAAAAATTACATTTCTATCAAAAAAGGTAAATTTTCTACAAAAAATGGAATAGTTAAAATATATTTTCAACTAAAATGATGAATCTTCAACTTTAAGAAATATAATTTTTGATCAAATTCATGAACTTTCAACTAAAAAGATAAATTTTCTAACAAAAATAAAATAGTTAAATTTTCAGTTAGTGAAACAAATGTTCAACCAAAAAAGGAATGAATTTTCAACAAAATAGCTAAATTTTCAACCAAGGAAATAAATTTTTAACTAAAAAGATGAAGTTTCAACTAATGAGAGAACTCTTCTACCAAAACTCTTTTACCAAAAAAAGACAGATTTTTAACAAAAAGTTGAGTTTTAACCTAAAACAGATAAATTTTCCAATAAAAATAGAATAGTTGAATTTTCAGTAAAAAAAATCAATTTTCAATAAAATTAACATAAATTTTCAACGAAATAGTACAAGTTTCAACTAGGAACGATAAATTCCTATCAAAAAAGATAAATTTTCGACAAAAAGTGGAACAGTTACATTTTCAATTAAAAAAATTAATTCTAAATAAGAAACTAATTTTTAACCAAAAAGATAAATTTTTAATCAATAAAATGAATTTCCTATCCAAATAGATGAATCTATAACAAAGTACACGAATTTTTAGCCAAATATTTGAATATTTATAGGAATTTTCAACCAAAAAGATGAATCATTCACCAAGAAGTTTAAATATTCACTCACAAAATTCAAGTTTTCAATAAAATACAATAAATTTAAAAGAAAACTAATTCTTAACCAAAAAGATCAATTTTCAACCAATAAGATGAATTTTCTATCCAAATAGATGAATCTATAACAAAGTACACGAATTTTCAAACAAATATTTGAATTTTTAAAGGGATTTTCAACCAAAAAAAAAACAAATTTCCAACAAAATAGTTTACTTTTCAACCAAACAGAATACATCTTAACAAGGTTGTTTAATTTTCAGCCAAATAGTTAAATTATTATCAATCAGAAATATTTTCAACTAAAATGATTAATCATCAACCGAATAAGTAAATTTTTAACTAAGTAGTTCCACTTCCAACTAGGTAGTTGAATTTTCAACCAAAAAGGATTTTAATTTTATACCAAAAATAGTTGAATTCAACAAAAAAGATTAATTTTCAACAAAATAGTTTGAATCCTCAACCAAAACAGATTAATTTTCAAACAAATAGTTGCGATTTTTAACCATAATAATGAAATTAACGCACGCCTGGAATTTTTTCGATTTGTAGGGAAAAATAATTTTTCATACAAAATACAAATTTCGAATAACTACTTATTTTTTTAGGTTTCTTTGTTTCTTTGTTTTTAAGGTTTTATAGCTATAATTTTCCTAAGATTCTTGGGAAAATTCAAGAAGATTTTTCAAAATTTCAGATAAGCCAAATCTAAATTTCTACAAAAAAGTTCACCGTCAACCAAATGGTTGAATTTTTAAACTAAAAAGATGAATTCTCAAATAAAAATGTAAAAGTTGATATTTCAATGCAAACAGGATTTTTTTTTTAAATAAAAAACAGTTGAATTTATTCAAAAAAGACCAATTTTCCACAGAATGGTTGAAAATTCAAACAAAAAAGATTAATTTGTAACCAAACAGTTGCATTATTAACTGAAAAGGATGAATTTTCAACGAAGAAGATTAATTTTCCACCAAACTGTTGAATTTTTTACTAAAATGAATCTTCAATGAAACAAAATTGAATTTTTAATAAAGTAGTTAAACTTTTAAACAATTAGTTCCATTTCAACAAAAAAAAAGCATTTTTAACAAAATAGTTAAATTTTCCACAAGAGATGAATGTTTAAGTAAAATAATGAATCTTCAACAACGACAAAAAAAGGCATTTTTAACAAATTATTTCAACTTTCAATCTAGTAGTTGCATTTTCAATCAAAGAAGATGAATTCTCCACGAAAAATGTAATACATAAATTGATATTTCGACCAAAAAATACGAATTTTCAAGAAAATAGTTACATTTTCAATCAAAGAAATGAATTTTGAACTAAAATTGTGAATCCTCAACCAAAAAAGATATTAATTTTAAACCAGAAAGTTGCAATTTTAATAAAAAATTTGAAATTTCTACCCAAAACAAAAAATATATTGAACCAAAAAAGATTTTTCAGTCAGGAAATAAAAAAGGATTAAGTAAATTATATTTCGAAGAAAAAAATAATTTTTAATACAAAATAAAAATTTCAAATAACTATCTTTTAAGTTTCTTTTTATTTGCCTTAAAGTTATGAAATATAATTTGCCTAGGTTTCTCGAGAAAATTAAAAAAGTTATTTGAAGATTTCAGATATATATCGGAAAAGTATTTAGAAAATTTGTAAAATATTTTTTTATATTACAGGTTTTTACAAAATTTGAAGATAAATTTGAACCTTTTCAAAGTTTTCAAATATTTTTAATCTCTTCAAAACTTCTAATATATCTTCTAAACTGACTCGAATTATTTCTAAAATTCTCTTAAAATCTCCCGGATTCGTTTTTGACAATTTCGGAAATCTTTAGTAATGTTTTAAAATCTTTTTAAATCTTCCCTTAAAATTAATTTTTTTTAATTAAAGAATCACTTTCAATATTTCCAGGAGCCTTCAGATTTTTTTTTATTATTTTCAAATCTTTCAAAATCTTTAAAAAAGCTTCAAAGTTTCAATTCAAAATCTTCAAAAATTTTAATTTTTTTTTAAATCATTTCAAGTTTTTAATTATTCGTCAAATTTTTCAAAAACTTCTAAAAATCTTATAAAATGATTCGAATTTTGCCTAAATTTTTGAAAAAATTCTGCAAAATTAAAAAACATTAGTAATCAACCAACAAGATTTTCAACTAAAATTACGCATTCTCGGCATTCAGCTAAGTTTAAAGCTAAACTATTTATTAAAAAATTCATTTTTTTTTTTTTTTTTGGTTGAAGTTTCACCATTTTAGTTGAAAATTCATATTTTCGGGATGAAAATTAAACTGTTTTGTAGAAACTTTTTATTTTTTGCTTCGAAATTCCAAAATATAGTAGAAAATTAACTTTTTTTTTTGAAAATTCATATTTTTGGTTGAAAATTCAACTATTTGTTCAAAAATTAAACTATTTTTTTAATAAAAATTTAACTATTTGGAAGAAAATTAATATTGTTGTTCAAAAACCATATTTCCTGGTTGAAAATTAAACTGTTTTGTGGATAATTCGTCTTTTTAGTTTCAAAATTCAACAATTTTGTTGATAATTGATGTATTGGTTGAAAAGTTGTCATTTTGGCACAATCAATCTTTCTCGTGGACAATCAATCATGTTGGTTAAAAACTTGACTATTTAATTTCAAAATTATCTTTTTTGGTTGAAAATTCGTGTTTTTTTTTGGTTAAAAATAAATTAATTTATCCGAAACTTTTAATTATTCCATTTTTGCTTGGAACTTTATTTCGTATAAGTTGATAAATGAACTATTTGGTAGAAAATTCATGTATTTCATTGAAAATTCATCTTTTTGGTTAGAAAATTAATCTTATTGGTTGAAAATTCATCTTTGGTTAAGGAATTCACCTATTGGGTTAAAAATGGTCTTTTTAGTTGAATTCAACTTGTTGAAAATTCGTTTTTTTTTAATTAAGTTTTTTAACTGAAAATTTGACGATTCCATTTGTAGCTCAAAAAATCATTTTTTTAGCTTAAAATTCAACAATTTGGTCTAAAAATCATCTTTCTTGACTGGAAATTCAACATCATTATTTAAGGTGGAGGATTCGTTTCTTTTTTTTTTTGCTCAATTAAACTGGTTTAAAATTTGTCTTTTGATAGACAAGTCACATTTTGGATTAAAATGAACTTTCTTGTTGAAAATTCATCTTTTTTGTTCGAAAAATCAACTGTACTCTAACTTTGTCTTTTTGTTTTGAAAAATTCTACTGTTCTTTTTTATGATTTTTTTTTTAATTCGAAAATTTGGTTGAAAAACATCTTTGTAGGTTGAAAATTTAACTATTTTGATAAAGTCATATTTTTTGCTCGAAAATTCAACTGCTTTGTTAAAAACTCGTCCCCTTGGATTGAGAAATTACTTTTATGGTAGAAAAGTGTATACATTAATATTATTTAAAAGAATAAATTTCCCTATTATTCCCCTATTTTCATGAAAAATTAAATTAAGGGACCGTACACTTATGTACGTAATTTTTGCAAATTCGCAAAAACTTTCTCCTGAAGATTATCTTTTTAGTTATAAATTTTATGATTTGGTTGAAAATTTAACAATTTTCTTAAAAAGACATGATTTTTTTGTAAATTCCACTGTTTTCTTAAAAATTCGTCTGTTGGGTTAAAAATTCAATTCTTTTCGTATAATATTAACCTTTTGTTTAAAATTCATATTTTGTTGCTGACAAGCCAACTGAAATATTTTTTGGAAGAACAATAATTTTTCTGAAAATTTGTCTTTTTAATTTAAAATTTCATCTTTTTTTAGTGGAAATATTGCATCTTTCTTGGACAAAAATACAAGTTTTGTTGAAAATTCAACTATTTCCAGAAAATTTACTTTTTGTTTAAAATTTGTATTTTTCTGTAGAAAAGTCTATGGAAATCCTTTTGGTTGAAAATTCAACTCTTTTTTTTAAATTTTTTTTTGATTTAAAAATTCACCTGTTTTAGTAGAATTTTAATTTTTCTTGGACAAAAATGCAACTGTTTGGTTGAAAATTAAACTCTTTTTTGAAAATTTGTCTTTCTGACTTCCAAATTCACCTGAAACGTCATTCTTTTTTATTGAAAATTCTGATATTTTATTGAAAATTGAACTATTTTCTAGAAAATTTACTTTTTGGTTAAATTTGACATTTTGCTGTTGAAAAGAGAACTGAAATCTTTTCTGGATGAAAATTCAATTATTTTTTTGAACATTTGTTTTTTTACATTAGAAATTCATCTGTTTTAAGAGAAATTTCATCCTTCTTGGATAAAAATGCAACTGTTTGGTTGAAAATAAAACTATTTTGTTAAAAAGTCATACTTTTGGTTGAAAATTCTACTGTTTTGTTGAAAATTTAACTATTTCGTAGAAAATTTACTTTTTGTTTAAAATTCATATTTTGGTGTTAAAAAATGAACTGAAAGCTTTTCTGGATGAAAGTGTAACCTTATGAAAGTTCTGTTTTAGTACAAATTTCATCTTTCTTGGATAAAAATTCAACTATTTGGTAGAGAATTCAACTATTTCGTTAAAAATTCATCCCTTTTGGTTGAAAAAATTCGTCTTTTTGGATGAAAAATTCAATTTTGCTCGTAGAAACTTATTTTTTCTTAAGAAATTCATATTTTGATCTTGAAAAGTCAACTGGAATCTTTTCTGGATGAAAATTCAACTATTATTTAAAATTTTGTTTTCTTTTTAAATAAAAATTCATGTTTTTTAAGAGAAATTTCATCTTTTTTGGATGCAAATGTAACTATTGGGTAGAGAATTCAACAATTTTAAAAAAGTCATCCTTTTTGGGTAAAAATTCGTCTTTTTGGATTAAAAATGCAATTTTTTTCGCAGAAACTTATTTCTTGGTTAAAAATTCATATTTTGATTGTGAAAAGTCAACTAAAATCTTTTTTAACCGAAAATTCAACAATTTTTTATCTTTTTTTATTATTTCTTTTTTTTATGAAAATGCAACTTTTTGGTTAAAAATTATTTCTCTTTGCTTGAGTATTCAACTATTTTATTTGAAAGATTTGGTTGGATCACTTTGTTAAGAAATCATTTTTTTTAAGAGTTATATTTTTATTTTAAAATTCATCTCTTTGGTTGAAACTTTAACTATTTTCTTGAAAATTAATCTTTTTAAATTGAAAATTCAACTACTTGGGTAAAAGTTAAGCTATATTGTTAAAAATTTATTTTTTTGATTGAAGGCTTATGTCTTTGGTTAAAAATTTAACTGTTTAGTGGAAAAGTCTTCTTTTTTTGTTCAAAATTAATTTTTTAACTGAAAATGTAACTTTACCATTTTTTTAAGATTGATCCGTTTTAGTTGAAAATTCTCCTTTTTTGGTAAAAAAAAAATAATTTTCTTGGTTTAAAATTTCATTTTTGTTGTGTAAAAACGCATCAGTTTCTAACGAAAAATAATTTTTTGCTAAAGTCACATTTTTTGTTTGTAAATTCAATTTTTGTAGAGAAAATTCGTCTTTTGGCTTGAAGGTTCAACAATTTAGGTAAAATTTTCTTTCTTCAGTGAAAAATCTTTATTTGTTTCTAATTCGTCTTTTTGGTTTAAAAAAACTTTTTTTGGTATAAATTTCATGTTTTTTGGTTTAAATATAAACTATGACATTTTTTGTTCGGAATTTATATTTATAGTTTGAAAATTCAACTATTGTGTTAAAAATTTGAATATTTTGTTGAAAATTCAAGTATTTTGTTAAGAAGCCATCTTTTATAGTAGAAAAGACATTTTTTTAAATAAATAATTAAATTTGAAATTTTTAAATTTATATCTGAAATACTGTTTTGTTCCGTTTATAAAAGATTCGATGTTAAAAGTATTTCAAGATTGAAATGCTGGTATTTGAATATTAATGATCAAGGAAAATGAAAAATTAGACAAGGAAAAATAAGGGAATTTTGAAAATGAAGTTCTCGGACACCCTGCCTAATTCTACTGGCAATAACTTGTAAAAAAATTTTGGAAACTAAAAATTGCGTACAGAAAGTTTGGGGGGGGGGGGGTAGATTAGACTTGCCATAAGGATAATTTTGTACCTATGTACTCTCTAAACTTGAATCAGTTAAAAGTTTTACTAATTTCAATCAGTGACTGAATTCTAGCTATGGATCACTTATTTTTATTGATGAATTAGTAAGTTTGACTGATTCAGTGGTAAAGAGCACTTGGTTCATAGCTAGAATCCAGTCACTGATTGAAATGAGTAAAAATTGTAACTGATTCAAATTTAGAGAGAATATTCTCTTATGACAAGTGGCACATAATGTACTATTGTGCTGTATCTGAAAGACCTGGGCTCGAATCCCAGCGGGGCAAGAGAGCATTTTTTTCACAATGTAAAAATCAATATTCAAAATATATTGATTCTGGACCAGTAGAGAAAAAAAAAATTAACAACAATTTATTTTATTATTATTATTTAATTTTAATTTTGGTATTCGTTGGATTTCGAATTTCCGCGTGGCTCCTCGTTCTTGAAGTCGAAGACGTCGTCGATGGCTAAACTTCGTCGAAAGTCTGGGTAACCAGTGCGTTCTATTTTCGTATCGACGCCAGAAACCGTAAGACCGAGAAAAGCCACAGTTTAGGAAATAAAAGACGAGTTTTCGATTAGTCATGCCCTTGTGACAAATTTCATTCTTTTCATCCGAATGATTCACAATTTTGATGCAACTCAAACATAAGTAGTAATTTCAGTTTCAATGTTAGGGTGAGTTTTTTTTTCCTCATTTTTTTAATTCAACTTGACACCCCTACAAATTGTTCCTTTTGCTGAGAGAATGACCTCTGATTTGTTTCAGAATTAAAAAAAAATATTTAGAGGTCGCTCAAGGCCATTTTAGGGCAAAAATGCTCGTTCCTAATTAAGTTGACGCTATTCATTGATTATTACTTTCTGATGCGTATGAATTTTGTTCTTTACAAGTCAATATTGCACTCACATTTTTTTCAGATTTTCACAATGACATTTAAAACTGGCTCAAGGTCATTTTCTTAATAAAACGTTGATTCAATGAAACTTTCTCTAGTTTTTTTCTATAGAGAAGCAGTGTCAATTTATTCATTTCGGCAAAAAAAAATTATTCAAGTTGTTTGATAAATGTTGGTCCTTTTATTTGAAGGACATTCAAGGTCATTTCGCAAAAAATGAGCTTTTTGTAAATTGTGATAATGAAAAAACAGTGCTAACACTTGCATACTAGATGGTAGTTTATCGTCAAACAAGTTTTCCTTTTTCTTTTCTAAAAGGTAAATCATTACCCCTTCTTCTGTACCAATGATAATTAATTCTTCGTAATTACAATTTGAAAACGAAATTTCATCATATATTAATAAAGCTGCGATATTTAAAGAAAAATAAAAAATAAAATAACTACCATGAAAAAGAAAATTTTTTTGAATGGCCATTTTTCCCCAAATGACCTTGAATGACCTTGAAGTAATATGACACGCAGTTATTAAACCTTTGGACTAATTTTTCGCCGCAATGAATAAATTAACACTGTTTATCAATAAAGAACTAGAGAAAAGTTAATTTAATCGACATTTTATTAAGAAAATGACCTTGAGCCACCCTTGATTGTCATTGTAAAAGTCTGAAACAAATCTAAATGCAATATTGACTTGTAAAGAACAAAATTCATACGCATCAGGAATGAATAATCAATAAATAGTGTCAATTTAATTAGGAATGAACATTTTTGTCCTAAAATGATCTTGAGCGACCTTTGAATGTTATTGTAAAAATCTGAAAAATCTGAGTGCAATATTGAATTGTGAAGAACACAATTCATACGCATCAGAAATGAATAATCAGTAAATAGCGTCAATTTCATTAGGAATGAGCATTTTTGTCCTAAAATAACCTTGAGCGACCTTTGAATGTTATTGTAAAAATCTGAAAAATCTGAGTGCAATATTGAATTGTGAAGAACACAATTCATACGCATCAGAAATGAATAATCAGTAAATAGCGTCAATTTAATTAGGAATTAGCATTTTTGTCCTAAAATGACCTTGAGCGACCTCTAAATGTTTTTTTTAAATTCTGAAACAAATCAGAGGTCATTTTCTCGGCGAAAGGAACAATTTGTAGGGGTGCCAAGTTGAATTTAAAAAAAATCACCCTATTCAAGGTGTTGGAATTAGTACGCTCTCAATTTTAAAAGGGTTTTTTCCGAGAGGAACGATTCTTAAAAATGCGGTCCAGCGGATGTGAATTACTCCGAATCATATCGGATTACTCTGGATTCCCTGAAAGTACTCCAGATTGCACAAGATTACTCTGGATTACTTTTGAGCAAAATTGTTTAATTTTTAATAAAATAGATAAAATATTAAACAAATACTTGAGCTTTTAATCAAAAAGGTCTATTATCTATCGTAAAAGTCGATTTTTCAACAAAATGCATGAATTTTCAAAGAAGTAGTTGAATTTTCAACCGATTTTCAACCGATAATACTTGTTTTGTAAATTTACTTGTAAACTTCTTGTAAAAAGATCCATTTTCCACCAAAAATGAAACAGTTGAATTTTCAATTGAAAAAAATTAATTTTTTACTGAAACCAAACGAATTTTCAACAAAATACTCAAATTTTCAACCAAAAAAATGAATTTTCAACTAGAATTATTTATCTTCTACCAAAAAATGAATTTTTGACAAAGTGGTTCAACTTTTAACTAAGTAGTCGAATTTTCAACCGAAATAGAAGAATTTTCAACAAATTACATACATTTTCAAAAAAAGTTAATTGTCAACCAAAAAGTCGCATTTTCTACCAAAGTAGTTAATTGTTTAACCTAAAAAAACAAATTTCCAACAAAAAAGAGAAAAATTTTCAACCAAAAAATGACATTTTCAAAAAATTGTTGAATTTTTTACACAGTAAATTATTTTAACCGCATAATTTAATTTTCAACCAAAAACATGAATTTTCAACAAACAAGATCAATTTTCTATACAAAAAGAAGAATAGCCTATAAAATAAATGAATTTTAAACTGAAAAGGATTAATTTTATACCAAAAATGGAATAGTTAGATTTTCAATTCAACCAAAAAAACAACGATTTGTCAACAATATAGTTAAATTTTCAACTAAAGAGATGAGATTTCAACTGAAATGATGAATCTTCAATTGGAACAGTTTAATTTACAATCCAAAATAAATTATAAATCCAAAAAGATGAATTTTCAACCGAGAAGTTTAGTTTTCTGTCAAAAAAAAAGAAAAATTTTCAACAAAAGATATCAATTTTCAATGAAGTAGTTGAATTTTTAACTAAAAAAATATCTATTTCCCACCACAAATGGAATAGTTACTTTTTCGATTGAAAAAATTAATTTTTCAGCAAAAAAATTGTGAATCTTCAACTAGAATAGTTTAATTTTCAGTAAAAAATAAGTTCTCAACCAAAAGCAAAAATTTTTGAACAAAATAGTTAAAATTTCAACCATTAAAATAAATTTTTAAAAAGGCAGTACAAATTTCAATCCAATCAGTTGATTTTCTCAAACCACATGAGATGAATTCGAAATAAAAAATTTAATAGTCGTATTTCAACTGAAAACGATCTTTTTTTTACCAAAAATTGAATTGTTACATTTTCAGAAAAAAAATACTTTCAAACAAAAAAAAAAGCATTTTTAACACAATATTTAAATCTACGACAAATAAAATTAATTTTTTTTTAAATAACTTCAATTTTCAACCAAATAGTTGAATTTTGAATTTAAAAAGATACATTTACAATAAGAAATGGAAAATTTAGATTTTCAGTTAAAAAATTTAATTACGAATCTTAATTTTCTAAAAAAAAAAGAAATTTCAATAAAATACATTAATTTTCATCTGACGAAGACAAATTTTCACGAAAAATAAAATAGTTAAATTTTTATTTAAAGAAATTAAGTTTTAATCCAAAAAATGAATTTTCAACAAAATAGTTACATTTTCAACCAAACCCATTTCAACTGAAATCAAGAATCTTCAACCAAAAAAATTATTTATTAGTAAAGTAGTTCAATTTTGAACCAAGTCGTTTAATGTTCAACTAAAAAAGATAAATTTTCAACTAGGAATGGAATAGTTAAATTTTCAGTTAAAAAATTATTTTCAGCTAATCAAAAATACAAATTTTCAACAACATTATTAAGTTTTCAACCAAAGAATCAATTTTCTACAAAAATATAGTTGAATTTTCAACTTAAATAGGAGAATTTTTAATGTAACAGTTGAATTTTCAACCAAGAAAATGTCTTTTTAGCTAAGATGTTGAATTTGCTACAAAGCAGATTAATTGTTCACCAATTAGTTGAATTTTCAACCAAGGACATAAAATTTCAACCAAACAGTTGAATTTTCAACTAAAAAAGATAAATTATCAACTAAAAATGGAATAGTTCAATTTTCAGTTTAAAACAATTATCTTCAGCCAAACAAAAAAAAATCAACAATATTATTAAATTTTTCACCAAAGAATCTACTTTTTACCAAAATATAGTGTAATTTTCAACCAAAAAAATAAATAAATAAATTTTCAACGACGAAGATTACTCTTGTACCGAAAAAGACGAATTTTCAACAAAACACATGAATTTTAAACTAAAAACTATCCATTTTCAACCAAAAATGGTATAGTTAAATTTTCAGTCAAGAAAATTAGTTTTCAACTAAGAAAAATAGATGAAAACTACATGGATTACCTATGTAAATTATTCCGAATTACCTTAATTACTCTAGATTACAAGTTAATTACTTGGATTACCGAAATTACTTCGAATTACTGGATTAAATGTGGATTACTTCGAATTACACTAGACTTCTTGAATTCGCAATAAGACTATTTTTTTGCTTGTCCTGTTTCAAAAAAGATTTGTGCCACTAATAAATATAATAACAAAAATAAAAGATCAATAAAAATCGTAATAGGTTTAATCGAAAAAACTGAATAATTTTTAGCGACTACTCGATTAAAGAACCAATAGAATAATTATAATTGATTTTCCGAATGAGGGCACAGTGACGCTTAAGTAGTAAAATCTGGATAGAGTGGGCCAAGTGGAACAAGAAAGTACAGGTCTAGGGTCGCGAGTAGTAGAGGTCCGAGTCTATCGGACAAGTAGAAACGGTAGGATGTAGTCAGCCGATTCAGGACATGCTCAATTTCTTCACTGATTTTCAAATTTTTTTTAGAACTTCTCAGAATTAAATTTTTAAGGTCCTCAAGCTCCTGAATTTTTCAATTTAATTTTGTTTACAACTATATATAGCGACAAATATAGTGAAAAAATTAGCAATTTCAAGAACATGATTTTTTATCTAAAATAAAATTTCTTAAACAAACTCATTGTTCATCAGAATAATGCAGATATCCTTGAGGAACATACATAATTTATTTAATGTGCAAGTTAATTTTTATAAATAATTTATATAAACAAATACTTCAAAATAGTGCGCAAATGTTGAAAATACTGATTTCTTACCTTGAATGTGTGATATTTTGTATTAGACTCGTAAATAGTAATGACTTATAAGACATCAACCAGCTATATTGTTATAAACAATTTTGTCCACAATATTCAATTTTAGTTTTTTCCCTAGGTTTTTAAATCTTCTCTTTCACACTGAACTCAATTGAAAGTATTTCGAAAATGGTTATCAAACTTGAAAAATGATTTACGATTGTTTACAACAATGAAATAACAATTAAGAAATAACAATTACATTTTTTACAATTTATTAAAGTTTTATTAAACTTGAATCCTTCAAAATTTAAACTATTCAAATTTGAATGCGACCAACTTGAAATGATTTCATCCGGAATGCTGCCTATTTTCAATTATTATTTAAAGTCGAAAGTTTCAAAGTTGAAGTTACGATAATTTAAATGTTTTCAAACTTAAATTATAAAAAATTAAAGGCTTTTAACTTTAAATTATTCAAACTTGAAATCTTTCACATTTTAATTATTCAATGTTGTTTATTTCGGAACAGTTCTTCAAAATTGATTGATTGATTGATTTAAGTGAAGTTTACTGAATCTTCAGTAACTTTCTCTACTAAAAAATCAGTGAAATATTACTAAAATTTCAGTGAAGAATCACTGATTCTCAGTGAATTTTCACTGATTTAAAAATCCACAACTACCTCACTAATTCTCAGAAAACTTTTCACTGAAATTCCAGTAGTTTTTCACTGATTTCTCAGTAGCAAAAGTTACTCTTTCTTACTGATTTTTCATTATTCAGAAATTCAATAATCACTAATTCTCAGTGAAGTTTCACTGAAATTTCAGTAGTTTTTCACTGATTTCTCAGTAGAAAAAGTTATTCTTTTTTACTGATTGTTCATTATTCATTATTCAGAAATTCAATAATCACTGATTCTCAGTGAAGTTTCACTGAAATTCCAGTAGTTTTTCACTGATTTCTCACTAGAAAATTTGTTCTTTTTTACTGATTTTTCAGTATGCACAAAAATCAATAGTCACTAATTCTCACTGAAGTTTCACTGAAATTCCAGTAGTTTTTCTTTGATTCTCAGTAAAAAAGTTACATCAGTTTCAGTAAGCTTCACTGGAATTTCCGTAACATTTTCTACTGAAAAACCAAGTAAATATGACTGAAATTTCAGTAAATAATAACTGATTCTCAGTGAACTTTGCACTGAAATTCCAGCAGTTTTTCACTGATTTCTCAGTAGAAAGATTTACTCTTTTTTTTAAATGATTTTTCGTTTTTCACAAATTCAATAATCACTGATTCTCGCTAAAGTTTCACTGAAAATCCAGTAGTTTTTCACTGAAATTTCAGTACTTTTTCACTAATTCTCAGTAGAAAATGTTTCTTAAATCTCAGTAAGCTTTACGGAATCAAAGAGCCAGAAGTACATAACTCATTCTCAGTGAATTTCTCATTGAAATTTCAGTAGTTTTCTACTGATTTCTCAGCTGAAAATGTTACTCTTCTTTAAATGATTTTTCATTATTCACAAAGTAAGTAATCACTGATTTTAAAGAAAGTTTCACTAAAATTCAAGTAGTTTTTCACTGATTCTCAGGAGAAAATTTTTTTTAAGTTTCAGTAAGCTTGAATGAAATTTCAGTAATATTTTATACTAAAAAACCATTGAAATACGATTGAAATTTCACGGATCCAAATAGCCAGAAATACGTCATTAATTCGCAGTGAATTTCTCATCGAAATTTCAGAAGTTTTTTACTGATTTATCAGTAGAAAAAAACTACTCTTTTTTCACTGATTTTTTATTGTTCACAAATTCAATAATCACAGATTTTCAGTGAAGTTTCACTGAAATTATAGTAGTTTTTCACTGATTCTCAGTACAAAAAGTTTCTTGAGTTACAGTCGCAGTAACATTTTCTACTGAAGAATCTGTGAAATAAGATAGAAGTTTCGCGAATTCAATAAGTCAGACGTACGTCACTGATTCTCAGTGAACTTTTCACTGATTTCTCAGTAGAAAAAATTATTTTTTTTTATTGATTTTTCATTATTCACAAATTCAATAATCACTGAAATTTTATAAGAAATTTACTGCAAATGAGTGACGTACTTCTGGCTATTTGAATTCGTGAAATTGCATTCTTATTTGACTGGTTTTCCAGTTTAAAATATTACTGAAATTTCATTAAAGCTTACTGAAACTTAAAAAACTTTTTCTATTGCGAATCCGCGAAAAATTACTGGAATTTCAGTGCAAAATTTATGAAGAATCAGTGAGGTACTTTCGACTATTGAATTCGTGAAATTTTAATCTTATTTCACTGGTTTTTCAGTAGACAATTTTACTGAAATTTCAGTAAAGCTTAATGGAATTTAAGAAATTTTTTCTCCTGAGAATCAGTGAAAAACTACTTGAATTTCAGTGAAACTTCACTGAGAATCAGTGATTATTGAATTTGTGAATAATGAAAAATCAATCAAAAAAGAATAACTTTTTCTACTGAGAAATCAGTGAAAAGTTCACTGAGAATCAGTGACATACTTCTGGATATTTCAATCTGTCAAATTTAAATCTTATTTCACAGATTTTTCAGCAGCAAAATGTTACTGAGACTGAAACTTAAGAAAATTTTTCTTCTGAGAATCAGTGAAAAAATACTAGATTCTTAGTGAAACTTCACTGAGGATCAGTGATTATTGAATTTGTGAATAATGAAAAGTTAATAAAAAAAGAGTAACTTTTTCTACTGAAAAATCCGTGAAGAAACTATTGAAATTTCAGTGAGAAATTCACTGAGAACCAGTGACGTACTTTTGCCTATTTGAATTAGTGAGATTTCATTATTATTTCACTGGTGTTTCAGTAGAAAATGTTACTGAAATTACAGTTAACCTAACTGAAAATTTCGAAACTTTTTCTACTGAGAATGACTGAAAAAATGCTGGAATTTCAGTGAAACTTCACTGAGAATCAGTGATTATTGAATTTGTGAATAATCAACTGATTCACTGATTCTCAGTGAACTTTTCACAGGTTTCTCAGTAGAAAAAGTTATTCTTTTTTTAATTAATTTTTCATTATTCACAAATTCAATAATCACTGATTCTCAGTGAAGTTTCACTGAAATTCCAG
>CAKNYM010050991.1:116348-132721 GCA_932195095.1 Andricus curvator
ATTCAATAATCACTGATTCTCAGTGAAGTTTCACTGAAATTCCAGTATTTTTTCACTGATTCTCAGTAGAAAAAGTTCCTAAAGCTTCAGTAAGGTTAACTGAAATTTCAGTAACATTTTCTACTGAAACACTAGTGAAATAATAATGAAATCTCACTAATTCAAATAGGCAGAAGTACGTCACTGATTCTCAGTGAATTTCTCACTGAAATTTCAATACTTTCTTCACGGATTTTTTAGTAGAAAAAGTGACTTTTAAAAAATTATTTTCAGTGAAATTTCACTGACTCGAATTTAGAGAGGAAATTTGGATAAATTCGTGAATTAAGAAGCGACTGCCAAAAAGTGGATTATCTTTCCTCTTTTGTTGCAGAGGCCGAATCTTTTGCGGATCTCTAGAGCATAAAAGTGCAAAGTATGAAAGGTGAAGATTGCGGATTTGGTGAGAGCACGTAAATATCTCGCAAGTGTCACGTTCGTGCATTTTTCATTGAGGGTGTCTTCTCGCTCGCTCGTTCGCTCGCTCGCTCGGTCGGTAGGCGGACGAGAAAGTTCCCAATTATACTTGGAAGGTGAATTCGCGAAATTCATGAAATTCGCCAAGTTACTGGCTGATTGTGAGAGACGTGACTTTAGACTTTGGTAACTGTAGGTAGGCCGCCGCACCGCACCGTGGACAAGAGTTGAGAGGCGCGGACGCCGCCCGGTCAGAGACCCCGCAGGGCCGCGCAAACAGTACAACATTTTACACTTACTCTTTCTTTCCTTCTTTCTTTCCTTCTTTCCTTCTTTCTTTCTTTCTTTATTATCTTAAAATCTGGACCCAATAATACTCAACAAAATCACCCGCTAATTAATTAATCAATCTATATTTTATTCAAAATCAGTAATCCACTTTCAAAATCTATTTTCTCAAAAACAAACAAAAAATTCTTTCTTTCTTTTTATTTCTTTTTTTCTTTCTTTTTTTCTTTCTTTCTTTCTTTATTATCTTACAATCTGGTCTCAATAATACTCAACAAAAGCACCCGCTAATTAATTAATCAATCTATTTTTTATTCAAAATCAGTAATCTATTTTCTCGAAAAAAAAAAAAAATTCTTTCATTCCTTTTCTTTCTTTTTTTCCTTTTTTCTCTCTTTATTATCTTACAATCTGGACTCAATAATACTCAACAAAAGCACCCGCTAATTAATTAATCAATCTATTTTTTATTCAAAATCAGTAATCTATTTTCTCAAAAACATAAAAAAATTCTTTCATTCTTTTTCTTTCTTTCCTTCTTTCTTTATTATCTTACAATCTGGACTCAATAATACTCAACAAAAGCACCCGCTAATTAATTAATTAATCTATTTTTTATTCAAAATCAATAATCCACTTACAAAATCTATTTTCTCAAAAACAAACAAAAAACTCTTTCTTTTTTCTTTCTTTATTATCTTACAATCTGGTCTCAATAATACTCAGCAAAAGCACCCGCTAATTAATTATTCAATATATTTTTTATTCTAAATCAGTAATCTATTTTCTCAACAAAAAAAAAAATCTTTCATTCTTTTTCTTTCTTTTTTTCTTTCTTTCTTTATTATCTTACAATCTGGAATCAATAATACTCATAAAAAGCACCCGCTAATTAATTAATCAATCTATTTTTTATTCAAAATCAGTAATCTATTTTCTCAAAAACAAAAAAAAATCTTTCATTCTTTTTCTGTCTTTCTTTATTATCTTACAATCTGGACTCAATAATACTCAACAAAAGCACCCGCTAATTAATTAATTCATCTATTTTTTATTCAAAATCAGTAATCCACTTTCAAAATCTATTTTCTCAAAAACAAAAAACAAATTCTTTCTTTCTTTCATTTTTTCTTTCTTTCTTTATTATCTTACAAGCTGGACTGAATAATACTCAACAAAAGCAATCAAAAAAATTAAACTATTTGGTTAAAAATGATCTTTCGTATAAAAAAATTTAACTGCTTTGTTGAAAATTAGTCTTTTTGGTTTGAAAATGGTAGAAAATTCAACTATTTGGTCAAAAATTAACTTTTTTGTCGAAAAAATGTAACTCTTTTATAGAAAAATCGTCTTTTTGGTTTGAAAATCCTAGAAAATTCAACTATTTGGTTGAAAATTTAATTTTTTGTTGGAATTTTAACTTTTTTGTAGAAAAATCGCCTTTTTGGTTTGAAAATCCTAGAAAATTCAACTATTTGGTCAAAAATTACATTTTTTGTCGAAAAAATTTAACTCTTGTAGAAAAATCGTCTTTTTGGTTTGAAAATCCTAGAAAATTCAACTATTTGGTCAAAAATTAACTTTTTTGTCGAAAAAATGCAACTCTTTTGAGAGAAAATTCGAGATTTTCTTGAAACATGTTCAGGTGAACTCAAAACTTCATAGAGATCGAGAATCTTGAATCAAAAGTGTCTATATTCTCGACTCGAGATCTCAAAATTTTTTATTCGAAATTCTCGATCTCCATGAAGTTTTGAGTTCACCTGAACATGTTTCAAGAAAATCTCAAATTTTCTCGAAATCGTCTCGAATGCATCACTAATTCATATATTTTGTTGTAGATTCTTCTTCTTTGGTTTAAAATTAAAGTACTTCGTTGAAAGTTTAACTACTTAGTTGGATATTAAACTGTTTTCTTCAAAAAGAATTTTTATTTAAAAATTAATTTTTGGACATGAAAATTCAAATATTTAGTTGAAAATGCAACTACTTTTGGTTGAAGTTTAATCTTTTTCATTTGAAAAGTCAACTATTTGGTTCTGTTTTAGCTGAAGATTCATATTAGTGATGCATTCGAGATGATTTCGAGAAAATTCTAGTTTTTCTTGAAACATGTTCTGGTGAACTCAAAACTTTGTGGAGATCGAGAATCTCGAATCAAAATTGTCTATATTCTCGACTCGAGATCGCAAAATTTTTTATTCGAAATTCTCGATCTCCATGAAGTTTTGAGTTCACCTGAACATGTTTCAAGAAAATCTCGAATTTTCTCGAAATCGTCTCGAATGCATCACTAATTCATATATTTTGTTGTAGATTCTTCTTCTTTGATTGAAGATTAAAGTACTTGGTTGAAAGTTTAAGTACTTGGTTGAAAGTTTAAGTACTTGGTTGAAAGTTTAAGTACTTAGTTGCATATTAAACTGTTTTCTTGAAAAAGAATTTTTATTTAAAAATTAATTTTTGGACCTAAAAATTCAAATATTTAGTTGAAAATGCAACTACTTTTGGTTGAAGATTAATCTTTTTTATTTGAAAATTCAACTATTTGGTTCTGTTTTCGTTGAAGATTCATATTAGTGATGCATTCGAGAAGATTTCGAGAAAATTCGAGATTTTCTTGACACATGTTCAGGTGAACTCAAAACTTCATGGAGATCGAGAATCTCGAATCAAAAGTATCTATATTCTCGACTCGAGATCTCGAAATTTTTTATTCGAGATTCTCGATCTCCATGAAGTTTTGAGTTCACCTGAACATGTTTCAAGAAAATCTCGAAATCGTCTCGAATACATCACTAATTCATATATTTTGTTGGAAATTCTTCTTCTTAGGTTGAAGATTAAAGTACTTGGTTGAAAGTTTAAGAACTTAGTTGCATATTAAACTGTTTTATTGGAAAAAAATTTTGATTAAAAAATGAATTCTTGGACCTAAAAATCCAAACATTTAGTTGAAAATGCAACTACTTTTGATTGAAGTTTAATCTTTTTTATTTGAAAAGTCAACTACTTGGTTCTGTTTTAGTTGAAGATTCATGTATTTTGTTGAAAATTCTTTTTCTTTGGTAGAAAATTAATTTTTTTGGTTGAAAATCAAAATGCTTGTTTGAAAGTTTAACTACTTAGTTGCATATTTACCTATTTTATTGAAAATTAGTTGTTTTTTTTGTTGAAAATTAATTTTTTTATCTGAAAATTCAAATATTTAGTTCAAAATGCAACTACTTTTGGTTGAAGTTTAATCTTTTTCATTTGAAAATTCAACTATTTGGTTCTGTTATAGTTGAAAATTCATATTAGTGATGCATTCGAGACGATTTCAAGAAAATCTCGAATTTTCTCGAAATCGTCTCGAATGCATCACTAATTCATGTATTTTGTTGAAAATTCTTCTTCTTTGGTAGAAAATTAATTTTCTTGGTTGAAAATTAAAGTACTTGTTTGAATGTTTAACTACTTAGTTGTATATTTAACTATTTTATTGAAAATTAGTTGTTTTTTTTTAATTGATTTTTTTATCTAAAAATTCAAATATTTAGTTCAAAATGCAACTACTTTTGGTTGAAGTTTAATCTTTTTTATTTGAAAATCCAACTATTTGGTTCTGTTTTAGTTGAAGATTCATATTAGTGATGCATTCGAGACGATTTCAAGAAAATTTCGAATTTTCTCGAAATCGTCTCGAATGCATAACTAATTCATGTATTTTGTTGGAAATTCTTCTTCATTGGTAGAAAATTAATTTTCTTGGTTGAAAATTAAAGTACTTAGTTGAAAGTTTGAGAACTTAGTTGCATATTAAACTGTTTTATTGGAAAAAAAAATTTATTTAAAAATTAATTTTTGGACCTAAAAATTCAAATATTTAGTTGAAAAAGGCAACTACTTTTGGTTGAAGTTTAATTTTTTCATTTGAAAATTCGACCATTGGCTTGAAAATTGACCTTTTTTGTATGTTAAGAATTCTACTATTTTCTTGAAAATTTAATTATTTCGTTGAAAATTAAACTATTTTATACAATTAATCTTTTTTCGGTTAAAAATTAACTTTTTTGTTGAAAATTTAACCCTCTTCCGAAAAGATTCTAGTTACAGTTACAAGTAATATCACTGTAACTAGTTACTCAAAAAAGTAACTTACCCAACACTGGCCTAAATATTAAAAAATCGAAAAAAATTCTCCAAATCTAGAAAATCGGTTTGTTAAAGGCTTTTTTTGGTCCAGAAAACATTGACAAAAATTTGAAAAGTCTCTTGTATTTTTCCGACTTCTGAGACGTATTTTCTATCTAATTTTTGAATCTAAAAAAGTATCGCCTATTTTCACATTTCATAGTCATTGACGTAATAAGTCTCTCAGTCTCTTAGTCACAAGTCACAACTATGACAATATTCTCGAATGTCTGGTCGTTTGAATGGGCGGCCAAGTAAAAATAGACACTCGGAAGGAATTCCGCGAAAGCGGGATCATTCGGTCAGGTTAAAGAGAAAAAAACAGAATTGTTTACATTTTATTTCAAAACGTAAGGATTTTTTCGATTTTTTTTTTTTTTGTGAGAAAGTTGTCCGAACCTCGCGATATTCGCGGCGACCCTGGTATCCCTGTAGTTGGTTACGCAACCGTCGACGGTCTTCCCCAAAACGACCTTAAGTCCTTTTTTAATTTTATTTTTAGTTTCAAACTCCCTTTGCTGGCACGCGAGGCAAAAAAGGACTTGGAAGATTCTTGATTCATCTTATGTAATTTGAACGGAATCTTCCTTTGGTAACAACTCAGAAAAATATATTTTTTTTAATTAAAAAGGTGGCCAAAACATTTCATTTTCAACATTCTTGGACTTTCCCTAATAAATTGTTCATTTTTGCTAAACATAAATATTTAAAGATTGGAATTTTAATCGTGTAAATAGGGAATAATAGGGAAATTAATTATTTTGAACAAAAATTATTATTATATTAATTACAAAGGAGTTCAGGTTTCAAACTAAAAACTCAAATTTTTTAGAAAGCAGTTGAATTTTCAAGCCAAAAAGACGAATTTTCGGAAGAGGGTTAAATTTTCAACAAAAAAGTTAATTTATAACCGAAAAAAGATGATTTGTATAAAATAGTTTAATTTTCAACAAAATAATTAAATTTTTAAGAAAACAGAATTTTTAACATACAAAGATGAATTTTCAAGCCAATGGTCGAATTTTCAAATAAAAAATTAAACTTCAACCAAGAGTAGTTGCATTCTCAACTAAATATTTAAATTTTTAGGTCCAAAAATTAATTTTTAAATAAAAAAATTCTTTTTCAAGAAAGCAGTTAAATATGCAACTAAGTACTTAAACTTTCAACCAAGTACTTTAATTTTCAACCAAGAAAATTAATTTTCTGCCACAGAAGAAGAATTTCCAACAAAATATATGAATTAGTGATGCACTCGAGACGATTTCGAGAAAATTCGAGATTTTCTTGAATCATGTTCAGATGAACTCAAAACTTCATGGAGATCGAGAATCTCGAATAAAAAATTTCGAGACCTCGAGTCGAGAATATAGACACTTTTGATTCGAGATTCTCGATCTCCATGAAGTTTTGAGTTCACCTGAACATGTTTCAAGAAAATCTCGAATTTTCTCGAAATCTTCTCGAATGCATCACTAATATGAATCTTCAACTAAAACAGAAGCAAATAGTTGAATTTTTAAATAAAAAAGATTAAACTTCAACCAAAAGTAGTTGCATTTTTAACTAAATATTTGAATTTTTAGATAAAAAGATTAATTTTCAAAAAAACAAACTAGTTAAATATACAACTAAGTAGTTAAACTTTAAAACAAGTAGTTTAATTTTCAACCAAGAAAATTAACTTTCCACCAAAGAAGAAGAATTTTCAAGAAAATACATGAATCTTCAACTAAAACAGACAAATTTTCAACCAAATAGTTGAATTTTCAAATAAAAAATATTAATTCTCAATGAAAAATATAATACATAATTAATATTTCAACCACAAAAGATTTTAACTTTAACTCAAAAACAGTTGGACTCATCCAAAAAGACGAATTTTCAACAAAATAGTGGAATCCCAAACCAAAGGCTTTCAACCAAACGGTTGCAATTTTAATCCAAGAAGATTAAAATTCTACTAAAATTATTGAATTTTCAAAAACAACAAAATTAATTTTCTACTAAAATTATTGAATTTTCAAAAACAACAAAATTAATTTTCTACTAAAATTATTGAATTTTCAAAAACAACAAAATTCATTTTCAACGAAACAGTTGAATTTTCAAGCCAAAAAGACGAATTTTTAAAAGAGAGTATATTTTCAACAAAAAAAGATCAATTTTCTATCCAGAAAAACGATTTTTCAACAAAACAGTTGAATTTTTGACTAAAGAGATGACTTTAAGAAAATAATTGAATTTTGAATCAAATAGGTGAATTTTCAAAATACAAACATGAACTTTCAAGGAAATAGTCGAATTTTCGAATATAAAAGATTAAGCTTTAACCAAAAATAATTGCATTTTCAACTAAATATCAGAATTTTTAGGTCAAAAAATTCATTTTTAACTAAAAAATAATATATTTCAAGTAAATAAATAACAATGCAACTAAGTGGTTCAATTTTGAACCAAGTAATTTAATTTTCCACCAAGAAAAATAATTTTCCACCAAAGAAGAATAATTTTCAACAAAATACATCAATATTCTACTATAGCAAATAAATTTTTAACCAAATAGTTGAATTTTCAAATAAAAATGATAATTCATTAACTAAAAATATAATAGTTAAATTTGCAACCAAAGAGAGGAATTTCCCAAAAACTGCATGACTTTTCAACTAAAACAAATGAAATTTTTCAATCCAAATAATTTAATTTTCAATGAAAAAAGATAATTTGTTAACTAAAAATGGAATAGTTAAATGTTCAACCAAAGAGTGGAATTTTCAACTAAAATCATTAATTTTCAACAACAACAAAAAAGGAATTTTCAATAAAGGATCTCAACTTTCAACCAAGTAGTTGAATTTGCAACTAAAAAGGATGAATTCTCAGCGAAAAATATAATACATAATTAATTTTTGAACCAAAAAAGATTTTAATTTTAAATCAAAAATAGTTGGACTCATCCAAAAAGACGACTCTTTAAGCAAAGAGTTGAATTTTCAAGTCAAAGAGGCGAATTTTTAGAAGAGGGTAAATTTTCAACAAAAAAGTTAATTTTCAACAAAAAAAAGCAATTTTCTATCCAGTAAGACGATTTTTCAACAGAACAGTTGAATTTTTTACCAAAAGAGATGACTTTAACAAAATAGTTGAATTTTCAACAAAACACTTAAATTTTTAACAAAATAGCTGAATTTAAACCAAATAGGGGAATTTTTAACATACAAAAATGAATTTGCAAGCCAACAATCAAATTTTCAAATACAAAAGATTAAAGTTCAACCAAATGTAGTTGCATTTTGAACTAAATATTTGAATTTTTAAATAACAAAATTAATTTTTAAGTACAAAAAACTAATTTTTAATAAAATAGTTAAATGTGCAACTAAGTAGTTAAACTTTAAACCAAATACTTTAATTTTCAAACCAGAAAATTAATTTTCCACCAAAGAAGAAGAATTTCCAAAAAATACATGAATCTTCAACTAAAACATACAAATTTTCAACCAAGTAGTTAAATTTTCAAAGAAAAAAAGATAATTTGTTAACCAAAAATGAAATAGATAAATTTTTAACCAACGAGAGGAATTTTCAACAAATTAAATGACTTTGTAACTACAACAAACAATATTTCAACCAAATAGTTGAATTTTCAAACAAAAAAGATAATTTGTTAACTAAAAATGGAATAGTTAAATTTTTAACCAAAGAGATAAATTTTTTTTAAAACTACATGTATTTTCAACTAAAACATATCATTTTTCAACCGAATAGTTGAATTTTCAAATAAAAAAGATAAATTGTTAACTAAAAATGCAATTGTTTAACTTTCAACCAAAGAGAACAATTTTCAACAAACTACATTAATTTTTTATTGAAACAGATCAATTTTCACACAAATAGTTGAATTTTCAAATAAAAAAGATAAATTTTTAACTGAAAATGGAATAGTTAAATTTTCAACCAAAGAGAGTAATTTTCTACAAACTACAGGAATTTTGAACTAAAACAGTTCAATTTTTCAAATAAAAAAGATTAATTATTAACTAAAAATGGAATAGTTATATCAAACATAGGAATTTTCAACTAAAATGATGAAATTTCAAGAAAAATAGGTTTCCAACAAAAAGATTAATTAGTCTCATCGAAAAATTTAATAGATAATTGATATTTGAACCAAAAAAAAATATTTTTATTTTAAATCCATAACAGTTGAATTCATCCAAAAGACGAATTTTCAACAAAATAGTGGAATCCTCAATAAAAACAGATTAATTTACAACCAAAGGGTTGCAATTTTAACTAAATATTAAATTTCTATTAAAATAGTTCGATTTTCAATCCAAAAAGACGAATTTTCAACAAAATAATTTAATTTTTGACCAAGAAAGATAACTTTTTAATAAAATAGTTGAATCTTCAGCAAAAGAATTGAATTTTTAGCCAAATAATATACTTTTTAACAAAATGAGATAAATTCTGAATCAAAAATATAATACTAGACTTTTCAACCAAAGAGAATAAACTTTTAATAAAAAATATTTCGATTTTCTTATTGGAATGTATCAATTCAGTTCTCAATTAAGCGAAAAAATGAGAAAAATGGGAAAAGGGGGAAGTTTTTTTTTTAAACCAGGGGAAATAGAGGAATTATTTAAAAAAGGTAAGTCTGCATTTTTATAATACAGAATCTTTTATCAATTAAATTAAACAATTTTAAATTTTAATTCACAAACTTTTAATTTATTATTCTTTAGAGAAATTCCCTGATCAAAGAAACCGCTTCTTTAACATAATTTTGTTAATTTAATCAAAAATAACTTTTTCAAGGAATCTGTATTATCATCAGAGAATAACAGAAATTTTTAACGTCTTTTCAGACTAGATGGAGATATGAATTAAAAATTATTTTAATTAATTTTTTTCTGAAAAAAGATCTTCTCTTTTCGCTCCGCTGGGAATCGAACCTCAGAACTTCCGATTGCCGGTCGAGTGCTTTCCCATTAAGCTACTAGAGAGATCGAGAGAAGAAACTTTTTTCAGAAAATACACGCATTATTTTGCTAGATGATACAAGTTAAATTTTTCAAGGAATCTGTATTATCATCAGAGAATAACAGAAATTTTTAACGTCTTTTCAAACTAGATAGAGATATGAATTAAAAATTATTTTAATTAGTTTTTTTCTGAAAAAAGATCTTCTCCTTTGGCTCCGCTGGCAATCGAACCTCAGGCAGTGGAGCGAAAGGAGAAGATCTTTTTTCAGAAAAAAATTAATTGAAATAATTTTTAATTCATATCTCCATCTAGTCTGAAAAGACGTTAAAAACTTCTGTTATTCTCTAATGATAATACAGATTCTTGACAATTTTAACGTGTACCATCTAGCAAAATAATGCGTGGATTTTCTGAAAAAAGTTTCTTCTCTCGATCTCTCTAGTAGCTTAATGAGAAAGCACCCGACCGGCAATCGGAAGTTCTGAGGTTCGATTCCCAGCGAGAGCCAGTGAATATTTTTCTTTAATTTTCACGGAAATTTTCTTTGAACGAAAAAATTTTTTCCCTGAGTGGATATTAGTCCCGAATCCGTGGGATTTTGATAAGTTCAGAAAATACGTGTGATTCAAGGATTTAAATCTATATGTGGATTTATACTGGAATTGACCAGTATTTAATCCTTTTGACTCCAAGGCTGCTTTCAAGTACCACGATTTATCAACTTTTTTCTAATATCTTATCTATAAATCTCGACAAATGGATAAACTTCATTCACTAGGAAAATTATCTCATGCAATAATTCAATCGTGATTCAGTTTTTGAAAATTAAATCGAAAACTGGATCGATCAAAGTCAATATTTTTAATTTATGCAGGATATCTAGCGTTTCTTCAAATACAAATTCCAGAATATTTTCAGGTTTTCCAGGATAAAAAAATTAATTTTGCAAGGTAGCTTTTCTTTTACAGTGAAAAAAGACATTTCAAATATACTTTTGGAAATTTAACAACAGTTTCATGACATTTTTTGCAATCAAATAATTTTCAGCTGTTGATATAATCAAAGTGACTTCATTTCCGCGTGTAATGAGCTTTTTTTCTTAGATTTTTCAATAAAATAATTAAATTTGTAACTAAATAGTTAAATTTTTTAACGAATTTTTGAATTTTCAACTTACAAGGTTGAATTAAACCAAATAGTCAAATTTTAATTTAAAAAAATTAAACTGTAACCAAAAATAGTTGCATCTTCAACAAAATAATTAAATTTTTTAGGATAGTTTAATTTTTTGATAAAAAAGGTGAATTTTAAATCCGAAAGGACAAATTTTCTCTTCTAATAAACAAATGTTCAACAAAATACTTGAATTTCGAACAAAATAGTTGAATTATTAACAAAATACTGGAACAGTCGAATTTCGAATAAAAAATATTAAGTTTGAACCAAAAACAGCATTGAATTTTCAACAAAAAGATGAATCCTTAACGATAAATTAAACAGTTTATGTTTCAAGCAAAATTTAAAAAAAAATTAAATTTTCCACAAAATAATTGAATTCTCAAACTAAAAAGATGTATTCTTAACCAAAAAGACGAATTTTCAAACCAAGAAGATTAATTTTCTACAAAAAAAGACGAATTTTTAACCAAATACATGAATTTTCCAATAAATAGTTGAATTTTCAATTAAAAAAGATAAATTTCACTAAAAAAATGTCATCAAAATAATTTGAATTTGCAACCAGAGATGTATTTTCAACTAAAGTGATGAATCTGCAACCATGAAAATGAATTTTTAACAAATTTAGGTACATTTTTAACCCAAAATACGATTTTTCAAGCCAGAAGACGAATTTTCTAACCAAAAAGACAAAATTTCAACGAATAAAAATATTTCAGTGAAGAAAAAAAATGATCATCCAAATTTTTGAACTTTTAACCCAACTGACGAATTTTTTGTAAAAGTTTCATTTTCAACCCAAAAATATGAATTTTCAACAAAAAAGTTAACTTTCAACCAAACATTTGCAGTTCTCACCAAAAGAGGAAATTTCAACCAACAAGATTAGTTTTCTACTAACAAAATCGAATTTTCTACTAAAAAAACTCAAATTGGAACCAAAAATGGGAAAAAATCAATTTTGAACTAAAAAAAGGATTTTTTAACAAACTACTTAAATTTTGAACCAAAGAGAAGAGCCTACAGCAGACAAATAATTTTTTTAACAAACTGGTTCAATTTTTACACTAGTAGTTGAGTTTTCGATTTAAAAATAAATCAATTTTGAACCAAAAATGGAATAGTTATATTTTCATTTTAAAAAGTTAATTTTTTAACAAAAAAATTAGTTTTTAACAAAGCAGTTAAACCTTCAACCAACGAGATGAATTTTCAACAAAAATTCAGAATCTTCTACTTAAATAATTAAATTTTCAATTAAAAAATTAATTTTCATAAAAGAACGAATTTTCAACTATAAGGATAAATCTTCAACAAATAAAATAGTTAAATCTTCAAACAAAAAGATTTATTTTCAACCAAACTAAGTTGCACTTTTATATAAAAAAATATGAAATTTATTAACAGCAACAGTTTTAGATTTGTTGGAATCTTTTCAAATTTTAAATTATTTTTGAAATTTTTTCAAAACTTATAAATATCTTTTAAAATGATTAAAAATTTTCCTACATTTTTTAATCCTGTAAAATTAAAAAAATTGCCTTAAAATCTTCCGGATTACTTTTTTTTAGAATTTTGGAAATATTTAAAAATATTTTCCTTAAATTAATTTTAAAAAATAAAAAATCCTTTCCAATTATCTTTGGGATTTTAATAACTTTTTATTCTTTTGAAATCTTTCAACATGCTTAAAAATCTTCCAAATTTTTGTTCAAAATCTTAAAAAATCTACATTTAATTTTTAATTTTTTGAAATCTTTTCAAGTTTTTAATTATTTTTTAATCTTTTCAAAACTTCTGAATATCTTCTAAGCTTACTAGAATTTTTTCTAAATTAATAATTGCTCAATTGTTATTTATTCATCAAATTTTGTTTTAGAATATTTTTAAATATTCTGTTAAAATCAATTGTTGAAAATAAAAAATCATTTTAATTTTCCCAGGAATCTTAAAAACATTTTTTATTATCTTAAAACCTTTCAAAATCCTTAAAAGCTTCAAAATTTTATTTCAACTATATAAAATTTAAGTTAATTTAAAATTTTGACTTAAATTTTCGAAATGCCTCGTCCCCAAAATTCAGGATGAGTAGACTCAGTAGACAGTCAAAATATTTAGAAAAAATAAAAATCCACGCGATAATTTTCAATGCTATGAATTGAAGAATGAATAAAAAAATTTATAAATTTTCAAAATTATATCATTTTGAGCAATTTTAAGCTAGAAACATTAATTTATACATTAAAATTTGTTTTGAAAACTGTTTAAATATTCATTTGTAAATTTGTTTTAAAAAAATCATTTGAAAATTTTCCAGGAATCTAATAATAATTTCAAAATCCAGATATTTTTTTGAAAATTTTGGAAATCTTATTAAATATTCGTTTAAAATTAATTTATCAACAAAAAAATTATTGTTAGTTTTTCTAGGAATTTTGATACAAATTTTTTATTCACTTAAAACCCTTCAAAATGCTTAACAAGCTTATAAATTTTGTGTTCGACATCTTCAAAAATTTACACTGTGTTTTAAATGTTTTGAAACCTTTTCACGTTTTAAATTATTTTAGAAGCTTTTCAAAACTTCGAAATATATTTTAAACTTGCTCGATTATTTTCCAAATTGATAATTGTTTATTTGTCATTTATAATTCAAAACATTTAAAAAATCTTTTTAAATATTCTCTCAAAATTGATTTTTCAAAATAAAAAATCATTTAAAATTTTTCCAGCAAACTTAAGAAACTTTTTTTATTTTTTTAAAACATTGAAAAATCCTTAAAAAGCTTCAAAATTTTATTTCTAAATCTTCAAAAATCTAAATTTCGTTTTTTATTTTTCGAAATCTTATCCAGTTTTACATTAAGTTTGGATCTTCTAAAAACATGTAAATATCTATTAAATTAACTCAAATTTTTTCTCAATTGATAATTGTTCTATTGTTATGTATGCATCAAAATTCAATAATTTCACTTACATATTAGAAATTTGTTAAAAAGAACAATTAAAATTGTAACGTTCAAAGTTTTAATTGAACACTAAAATATTAACGATTTAAGGCTTTCTATTTCAAATAATTCAGTTTGAAATTGTTTAGTTTTTAATATTTGATTTACAATTGCTCATTTTAAATGAAAAGTAAAATATTGCTGAATATTCAAAAAATGTCTTCCTTGATTAAAAAATTTCAAATTTTTCAAAAAATTACAATACAATGTATAGAATTCCTGAAAATAAAAGCAAGAATCCAACGACCAAATAAAAAAAAAACTTTTTCTTAAAAACAAAAATTTATGTGGACAAAAATAAAAAAGAGGGAAAAAAAGAAGGCAACCAACCAATTCCCCTTCCTTTTATTTTTTTCATCTTTTTTATTTTTATTATTATCAAATCACAATACAAATTTGTTCGTTGGACTTTTGTTTTTATTTTCAGGAATTCTATACATTAACTTGAGTATCGGATGTTAAATAGGATTTTGAATTTGATTTTAATCTAATTTAAAATTCTTAAATTTTAAAACATTACAGTTGTAGAAATGTTGTACTTTCTTGTAAAAATGTTTTCCACCAGTTTTTGTGATATTTTAAGTATTTTGATAGATTTTTCTTTTACAAATTTTTAAAATTCCCGGTCAAAAAATAAATTCACTGTCATTTCCCGGTTTCAAAAAATTCCCAGTTTCCCGGTCCAGCGGCCGCTCTGGATGAAATTTAAAACCCTATTTTTTTCAAGGGAATACAAATTCCAGGACCATCAGCAAAATACAAAGACTTTTCCGGGTTTTCCAGGATTTTCAGAACACTAGACACCCTGATTTATTCATAAAAAATAAAAAAAATTCATAAATAAATTCAAATTTGACTCACCAATAAATAAATCCAAGACCCTAGATCCTAAAATTGCTTCCTTCCAGCCAAATTTACGCAGCAAAAGTACAACTTTCAACCACAAACTTGAACTCTCAAAATTCGAAGCACTGGAGTCATTCACTAATCACTGAAAATCACAAAATCCTTCATTAAAAACGACTCCAAAGTTCACGAAAATTGCACGAGTTCAAGAAAGTTCCAACAAGTTCGAACCAGTTTCTTCAGAAATTTTACGACTTCAATACAAATTTAAAAGCCAATCTTTCCCTCCTTTACCCCCTTGTCAATAAATTAAAAATGATTTTAAAAATCGAAAAAGATTTTCAAAGACTTTGAGGAAGAATGTAGTTTTTTGTTGGTAATAAATAAGGGAAGGGGTGGAAAGGGAAGAGAAGGGAGGGGAAGAAAAAAGGAGGAGAGAAGATAAAAATTGCGGCACGTGGTTGCGGCAAGTTTACCGAGGCATGCACGCACGCGTGTCGGATTTGCTTGTAAACGCGCGTTCGACGGAGAGCAACTGAGAGTCGAAGTTACGAACTAGTCCCGAGTCCCTGTCTTCCTGTTCGTTTCTCTGCGCCTCTCCCTTTCTCACTCCTTTCTATCCCTTCCACTCTTTCTTTCCTTCTTCCTTTCTTTCGTTCCTTCTTTCTTTCATTCTTTCTTTCTCCTCCTTCGTCATTTCGCGATTCCCTCTTTCTCTCTCCTCTTGATCTGAACCTCTCTTATCTCTCTCTCCTTCTCTTCCTCCCAGTCTAATTTGCACTCATCCTAAGGAAACGTCCATTAATTACGTAAGGGTTATTTCTGAAATTCTTCCCCGACTTTTCCCTGACCATTAATATTCAAAGACCAGCATTTTAATGTAAGATTTTTAACTTCGAATCTTTCCTAAGCGGAATAAAACAACTTCAGATTAAAATTTAAAAATTTATTTGTTGCAACTAAAAAAAAAAGACTTTTCAACCAAGAAAGATGATTTTTCAAAAGTTAAGTCGCTCAAACATCCCTCTCCCATACTTTCCCACTCTCCTCCTCTACATTCCCCTATTTATCCTCCTCTATCTTCATCCTTTGGTACACCAATCCGCAACTTCTTCCTCCTGTACTTTCCCCTCTTCTCACTTCCCCTACTTCCCTTCCCCGTTGATCACCTTACAACCCCTACTCATCCTCATTTTTAATCATTTCCCCAACTTCCCCTTAAAGTCACTTTCCCTACTCCTCCCCACTTTCCCCTCAATTCCCCTACGTCCTCTACTATCCATCACCTCATTTCCTCTCACTTCCCCTACTACCCCTCAACTCATTTCCCCTTACTCCCCTCCTCATTACCCCTACTTTTTGTCCCTTATTTTACCTCCCCTTATTTCTCATCACTTTCGCTACTTCCCCTTTCATAATTTCACCTCA
>CAKNYM010050991.1:164467-183051 GCA_932195095.1 Andricus curvator
TATTTGAATTTTTCTCTTCTTGACTGAAAAATTCAAGACTTTTGTTGGAAATTCGTCTTTTTGGTTTAAAAATTCATCTCTTTTTGTAGAATTTAGTCAAATAGTTTAAAAGTAAAAAAATCACTTCGTATCAATTTTCAAATATAAAATTCGTTATAAAATACCAAATTATTAAGACTCTGAAATAGCGAAGATTAAAAAATATCGTCATTTTTTAAAAATTCCATGACTTTTCCAGGTTTTCAGTCATTTTTTTTTAAATTCCATGACTTTTCCAGGTTCATCAGACACTTTTAAAAAATTCCATGACTTTTTCAGGTTTTCCAGGTCTTGTAGTAACCCTAATAACATCGATTTGAACTTTCAGGGACTATTTGGAAGCTTTTGGTTTAAAAATTCATCTCTTTTTGTAGAAATTTATAAATATAGTTTAAAAGTAAAAAAATCACTTCGTATCAATTTTCAAATATAGAATTCGCTATAAAATACTAAATTATTAAGACTCTGAAATAGCGACGATTAAAAAACATCGTCATTTTTTAAAAACCTCATGACTTTTCCAGGTTTTCCAGTCATTTTTTTTAAATTCCATGACTTTTCCAGATTCATCAAACACTTTTTAAAAATTCCATGACTTTTCCAGGTCTTCCAAGTCTTGTAGTAACCCTAATAACATCGATTTGAACTTTTAGGGACTATTTGGAAGCTTTTGGTTTAAAAATTCATCTCTTTTTGTAGAAATTTATTCAAATAGTTTAAAAGTAAAAAAATCACTTCTTATCAATTTTCAAATATAGAATTCGCTATAAAATACTAAATTATTAAGACTCTGAAATAGCGACCATTAAAAAACATTGTCATTTTTTAAAAATTCCATGTCTTTTCCAGTCATTTTTGTTAAATTCCATGACTTTTCCAGGCTCATCAAACACTTTTTAAAAATTCCATGACATTTCCAGGTCTTCCAGGTCTTGTAGCAACCCTGATATAATCGATTTGAACTTTTAGGAATTCAGAGACTATTTGGAAGATTTTCGTTTTGAAATTTGGGCTGGATTTTTTGGGTGACGTCAGAGATCCGAGATGAAGACGAAGGAGGTTTCACTGAAAGAAGGTTTCGCTGAAGGAGGCTGGTACAGAGAGAGGATGAGAATAAATAAAAGAGGAGGTGGAGGTACACGGGTTCGCTTTTGCCTGAGCGTACCCGTACCCGTTCGTTCACCCTGGCGGGGGCACCAACCTGGCTTTACTTCAGTTACTCTTACGCTCTTACTCGCTGAGAGAGCCAGCCCGGTGCAATGTACAGGGTTACCATAAAGTAACTTCCAATCCCCTCCCTCCATCCCTCCTCAAGATGCACTTTGTACAATATATCCACCTCCACCGTAACGGCACATCACGCCTAGTTGAAATTTCAGAGCACTATTAAGTGCCAACTCGGGAATCACTCCCGATTCATTCCCGATAAGAAAAGGGAAAAGAATCCAAGGAAATGGTCCGACTGGAACCAAGCCTTTGGCCCTTTTACGCACGACTTCTTATTTTTCGACTCCTCGACGAAGAACCTTCTTATTTTCATTCCACTGAAACTGAAAAGTTGAAAGTGAGATTCATTTCTTCAAAACGCACTTCGCAAGGGGCCGTGCTAAATTTTCTACAAAATACATGAATTTTGAGGGTATAGTTCTTATTTTAACCAACAACAATTTTAAGTTTTAATTTAAAAAAACAGTTGAATTCAACCACAAAAAAGAATTTTCAACAAAACAGTTGATTTTTCTGCCAAAATAGTTGAATTTTCAATCATGAAAGATTTTTCAGTCAAGAAATAAAATTTTTTTTAACCAAATTGTTGAATGATCAAGCCAAAAGATGAATTTTCCACCAAGAAGATTAATTTTCTACGAAAAAAGACAAATTTTTAATCAAACAGTTACACTTTCAACCAAAGAGATATATTTTTATCTAAAATGATAAATTTTCAATCAAAAAAGATGAATTCTCAACGAAAAATATAATAGGGGATATTTGAAACTAAAAATATTTTCATTTTAAATCAAAGACAGTTTTATTGAACCAAAAAGCCCAATTTTCAATAAAAGAACAAAAATTTCATCCAAATTTGTTGAATTTTCAACCAAGAAGATTCATTTGCGACCAAAAAGAACAAATTGTCAACAAAACACGTGAATTTTCAACAAAACAGTTGAATAATTGTATACTAACTTTTAACCAAATAGTTGAACTTTCTACTAACTTTTAATCAAATAGTTGAATTTTCTACTAAAAATATCAATTTTCAACCAAAAATGAAATAGTAAAATTTTCAGTCTAAAAAATTATTTTTCAACAAAAAAAAAACGAATTTTCTAAAAAAAAACAGTTAAATTTTCAAGCAAGAATGATTTTTCAGTCGGAGATAAAGAAAAATTTCAACAAAATTGTTGAATTTTCAAGCCAAAAGATGAATTTTCAAACAAACACAATTAATTTTCTACCAAAAAAAATTCGAATTTTCAATCAGAAAGTTAATTTCCAATCATGGAAGATTATTCAGCCCACACAAAAAAATTCCACCAAAATGTTTGATTTGCAAGCCAAATATGAATTGTCAACTAAGAAAATTAAGTTCCTATCAAAAAAGACAAATTTTGAACAATATACATGCACTTTTAATTAAATAATTACACTTTCAACCAAAGAGATATATTTTTATCTAAAATGATAAATTTTCAACCAAAAAAGATGAATTCTCAACGAAAAATGTAATAGTTGATATTTAAAACTGAAAATATTTTTACTATAAATCAAAGACAGTTATCTTGAACCAAAAAGACCAATTTTCAAAAAGAGGAAAAAAATGTCAACCAAATTTCTTGAATTTTGAAGCCAAAAGATGAATTTTCAAACAAACACAATTAATTTTCTACCAAAAAAGACGAATTTTCAACCAAATAGTGGAATTTTCAGTTTAAAAAATTAATTTTTAAACAAAAAAATTAATTTTCCACAAAATAGTTACATTTTCAGACAAACAGTTGGATTTTCAAACAAAAAAAGACGAATTTTCTAGAATGCAGTTGAATTTTCCAACCGAAAATTCGAATTTTCAATCAGAAAGTTAATTTCCAATCATGAAAGTTTTTTCAGTCAAGAAAACAAATCCACTAAAATGTTAAATTTGCAAGCCAAATATGAATTTTGAACCAAGAAGATTAATTTCCTACCAAAACAGACAAATTTTCAACAAAATACATGTACTTTTAATTAAATAATTACACTTTCAACCAAAGAGATATATTTTTATCTAAAATGATGAATTTTTAACTAAAAAAGATGAATTCTCAACGAAAAATATAATAGTTGATATTTGAAACTAAAAATATTTTCATTTTAATTCAAAGACAGTTATATTGAACCAAAAAGACCAATTTTCAATAAGAGAAAAAAAATTTCAAACAAATTTCTAAATTTTCAACAAAGAAAATTCATTTCCAACCAAAAAGAACAAATTGTCAACAAAACACGTGAATTTTCAACAAAACAGTTGAATTTTATACTAACTTTCAACAAAATAGTTAAATTTTCAACCAAGAATGATTTTTCAGTCGGGGATAAAGAAAAATTTCAACAAAATGTTGAATTTTCAAGCCAAAAGATGAATTTTCAAACAAACACAATTAATTTTCTACCAAAAAAAGACGAATTTTCAACCAAATAGTGGAATTTTCAGTTTAAAAAATTAATTTTTAAACAAAAAAAATCATTTTCCAAAAAATAGTTACATTTTCAACCAAATAGTTGGATTTTCAAACAAAAAAAGACGAATTTTCTAGAATGCAGTTGAATTTTCCAACCGAAAATGCGAATTTTCAATGAGAAAGTCAATTTCCAATCATGAAAGATTTTAAAGTCAAGAAAAAAAAATCCACCAAAATGTTAAATTTGCAAGCCAAATATGAATTTTTAAACAGGAAGATTAATTTCCTACCAAAAAGGACAAATTTTCAACAAAATACACGCACTCTTAATTAAATAATTACACTTTAAACCAAAGAGATATATTTTTATCTAAAATGATGAATTTTCAACCAAAAAAGATGAATTCTCAACGGAAGATATAATAGTTGATATTTCAAACTAAAAATATTTTTATTTTAAATCAAAGACAGTTGTATTGAATCAAAAAGACAAATTTTCAATGAAAGAAAAAAAGATTTTAACCAAATTTGTTGAATTTTCAAGCCAAATATGAATTTTCAACCAAGAAGATTCATTTCCAACCAAAAAGAACAATTTGTCAACAAAACACGTGAATTTTCAACAAAACAGTTGAGTCTTATACTAAAAAAGATCAATTTTCAAACAAAAAGAGGAATTTTTAACAATGTAGTTCAACTTTTAAACAAATAGTTAAATTTTTTGCTAAAAAATATCAATTTTCAACAAAATCGAAATAGTAAAATTTTCAATCTAAAAAATTAATTATCGACAAAAAAACGAATTTTCAACAAAATAGTTAAGTGTTCAAGCCAAAAGATGAATTTTCAACAAAATAGTTGCATTTTCAAAAAAAAAAAAAAGACGAATTGTCTACAATGCAGTTGAATTTTTCAACCAAAAATGCGAATTTTCAATCATGAATGATTTTCCAGTCCACAGAAAAAATTTCACCAAAATGTTAAATTTGCAAGCCAAATGTGAATTTTCAATCGAGAAAATTAATTTTCTACCAAAAAAGACAACTTTTTAACAAAATACACGAATTTTCAACCCAATAGTTGAATTCTCTACTAAGAAAGTTATTTTACAACAAAAAATGGAATAGTAATATTTTCAGTCTAAAAAATTAATTTTCAACAACAAAAAAAACGAATTTTCAACCAAAGAGCGGAAGTTTTAACAAAGTAGTTCAAGTTTTAACCAAATAGTTGAACTATCCACCAAAACAGATGAATGCTAAACGAAGAATGTAATATTTAATATTTCAACTAGAAACTATTTTAATTTAAAATCAAAAACAGTTGAATTTAAAAAAAATGAATTTTCAGAAAAACAGTTAAATTCTTAACCAAGATAAATTTTTCAGTCAAAAAACGAAATAAAATTTCAAGCAAATTTTTTAATTTTTGAACGAAAAGATGAATTTTAAACCAAAAGAATTTAATTTTCAACCAACAAGATTAATTTATATCAAAGAAGAAGAAGTTTAACAAAATACATGAATTTTCTATTAAATAGTTACATTTTCAACCAGAAATTTATTTTTGACTAAAAAGATGAATCTTCAAACAAAAAAATGAATTTTTAACTAAAATGATGAATCTTCATATAAAAAAAAAATGAATTTTTAAC
The DNA here is from genome assembly GCA_932195095.1 of Andricus curvator. Lineage (NCBI taxonomy): Eukaryota > Metazoa > Arthropoda > Insecta > Hymenoptera > Cynipidae > Andricus > Andricus curvator. The sequence continues at coordinate 169,823 of CAKNYM010050991.1, forward strand.
TAACATGATGAATCTTCAAACAAAAAAATGAATTTTTAACGAAAATAATTAATCTTAAAAAAAAATAATTTTCAACTAAAATGATGAATCATCAACGAGAAAAGGAATGGTTATATTTTCAGTAAAAAAAATTAATTTTCAGCAAAATAGTTAGTGTCAACTAAGGAGATGAATCTTCAACCAAAAAAAAATTTCTTTAAACAAAATAGTTCAAAATTCAACCAAGTACTTAAATTTTCAACGAAAGAATATTAATTCTCAACAAAAAACGTAATAGTTGATATTTCAATTCAAAAATTTTTAAGAAAACAAAATTAAATTTGTACCAAAAGATATGAAATTTTCAACAAAAAGTACGAATTTTCCGAAAAATAGTTTAATTTTCCACCAAAGAGATAAATCTTCAACCAAAAAAAGGAATTTTTAACAAAGTAGGTGAACATTGAAACAAGTAGTTGAATTTTTAACCAAAAAATATTAATTTTCTTCCAAACTTCTGCAAGTACTAAATATTGTTTAAACTGACTCGAATTTTTGCCTAAAATTTGGTAAAATCCTGTAAAATATGAACACTTTCTTATAAATTTTCTAGATAACTTTTCGTCATATCTGAAATCTTTCAAAATCTTTTAGAATATTCTCAAGAAACGTCGGAAAATTATATTTATATAAAATTGAAACAACTAAACAACTAAACTTGAAGAATACGAGTAGTTATTCGAAATTTTTATTTTGCATTAAAAATTGTTTTTTCCCTCAAATTATAATTTGCTCAACGTTTTTTTTTCTTTTTTGACTTAAAAATATTTTTTTGTTGAAAATTCGTCTTTTTGGTTTGAAAATTCATCTCTTTTGGTAGAAGTTTCATCTTTTTTTACTAAAAATGCCACTTTTAGGTTAAAAATTAATCTATTTTCATTGAGGATTCAATTATTTTGTTGAAAATTCTTCTTTTATGATTGATTGATTTCAAATGAAATTATATTTTGGTTGAAACATCAACTATTACATTTTTCGTTGAGAATTTATCCTTTTCGGTTGAAAATTCAACTACTTGGTTAAAATTTGAACTAATAAAAATTCATTTTTTGGTTGAAAATTCATCATTTTATTTCAAAATTCAACTCTTTGGTCGAAAATTCATCTTGTTTCGTTGAGGATTCAATCACTTTTTTAAAAAATCGTGTTTTTTAGTAGAATTCAACTGGTTTTGATTTTAAAATAAAAATATTTTTTGATTGAAATATCAACTATTAACATAGAGAAGCTCTATTAGATTTCTTGTTGAAAATTCATATTTTTTTATTGAAAATTCAACTACTTGGATAAGACTATAAAAGCTGATCTAGTAAAAATTCATCTTTTTGGTTAAAGATTCATCATTTTGGTTAAAAAGTCATCTTATTGGTTGACAGTGCAACTATTTCGTTTAAAATTCGTCCATCTTGGTAGAAAATTAATTTTCTTGGTAGAAAAATCAACTATTTAGTTGAAAAATAACTTTTTTGTTGAAAATTCGTCTCTTTTGGGAAACAGTTCATCTTTTTTTAATGAATTACACTTTTTTTGGTTGAAATATCGATATTATGTACTAAAAATTGTTTTTCCTACAAATAAAAAAAATGGTGATGCTAACAGTTTAAATAAACATTGAAATTCACTTACTGCTTTTAAAAAGCATAAAGCTTTAATGAAATTAATTAGATAAGTTGCAAATAAATTAGATTTCTTCCTAACATATGAAATAGATATCGTAATTTAATTTGGAATGGAAATGAGCAATTCTTTTTGCGTTTTTGAGGATCGTAAAGCAGAAGATGTGGATATCCGTCTAATAAAGTTCTAAGTTCCCAGGTTGGAAAGTTACTTTGAGATAAACCTGTATGCAGGCTTACATACTCGACTCGTGTATACTGAGTGTCCCGGTCGAGCAGATGCAATTCCGCAGCCTTTTTATCAAAGAGGCGGGAAGCGAGAGAAAGGAGAGAGGATCTGCCTCAATATAGAATAAAAGAGAGTTTACGTCTTTAAAGAAGTCACTCAAACATTCCTAGAAAATAAACTCAAATTACTTCAAACTTGGCAAACCAAAACAAAAATCAAAAACACTTTTCCTGCTTTCAAAAAATTAAAAAAAAATTTTAATACTCACTATTTTAGTACTAAACCTAAAAAATCTGAAATTGCTAAAAAAATTAAACATACAACGATCAAATTTGGACAAGACACTCTCAAAGAAGGTGGCCACAAAATTTCATTTTCAAAATTCCATAACTTTTTCCTAACCAATTTTTAATTTTCCCTGATCATTAATATTCAAAGACCAACATTTTAATCTTGTAACATTTTCAACATAGAATTTTCTATAAATGGAATAAAAAAATTTCAGATTAAAATACAAAAATGTATTCATTTCAACCAAAAAGGATGACTTTGCAACCAAGAAAGACGATTTTTCAAACAAAAAATTATACACTTTAAACAAAATCAGTTCCATTATCGATCAAATAATTTAATTTTTTAGAATACACTTGAATTTTCAACAACAAAAAAAGATGAATTAAAAAAATGACTTTTTAACAAAATACTTGAATTTTCAGCAAAATTATTAAATTCTCAACCAAATGGTCGCATTTTAACCAAAAAATATTAAACTTCAAGCAATAACTGTTGTATTATCAACCAGATAATTTAATTGTTTAGAATACAGTTGAATTTTCAACAACAAAAAAAGATGAATTTTTCAATCCGAAAGCACACATTTTTTTATCCAAATAGACGAAATTAAATAGACGAAAATTAATTTAAACTAAACCTCCCTTTCAACTCACATTAATAAAAATCTTTAAAATAAAACATGTTCCTCTTCCAATTGAGTAAAAAATTGAAAATAAAAAGTTACCCCTTTTATTTGAATGTTAAAAGTACCAAATTTGCCTCCCGTCAACTCAAAAAATGTTAAAAAGAAAAAATTTGCATCTTCCGATTGAAAAAAAAAAATTATTAATCAAAATGTACTCCCTTGCAACTCAATACAAATGTTCAAAATAAAACAAAAAAATAGAAAAAAATACTTCTTCCAATAAAAAAAAAATAAACAAAATTTTCTCCCCTTCAGCTCAATAAAAACTTTAAAAGTAAAAAATTATCCTTATTCCAATTTTTAAAATATTAAAAAAAAACAGTTGAATTTTCGACCAAAAAAGATTACTTTTTAACAAAATATTATTTCGATGAGAGTAGAATTTTCAACAAAAAGATGAATTGTCAACGAAAAATCTAATAAATGATACATCAACAACAAAAGCAATTTTCAACAAAATAGTTAAATTTCTGATCGAAGAGTTGAATTTTTAGAATACAAAGATGTAAAATTAAAAAAAAGAAAAGTAAAATTTTAATTTAATATTGAATTTTCAACCACAAAAGATGAAATTTCAACTAAAAGAGATGAATTTTAAAACAAAACAGACGACTTTTCAACCACGAAGATAAATTTTCCACGAAAAAACAAAATTTCACCAAAATAGTCCATTTTTTCACCAAAGAGGGGAATTTTTAACTAAAATGATGAATTTTCAAAACAAACAGACAAATTTTCAACAAACAAAGACTTTTCAGCCAAGAAAGAAAAAAATTCTTCCAAATTGTTGACATTTCAAGCCAAAAGACGAATTTTCTGTAAAACAGTTTAATTTTCAACCCAAAAATATATATTTCCAACAAAACAATTTCATTTTTAACCAAAAAGAGGAAATTTCAAACCAAGAAGATTAGTTTCTGCCAAAAATACAAATTTTGAATTAAAAAAGGTCAACTGTCAACAAAAATGGAAAAGCTACATTTTCAGTTAAAGAAGTTAATTTTCAACAAAAAAAAAAACTTTTCAACAATTTTCAACAAATAATTTCCAAACGTAAATAAAAAAATAAATTTTTAACAAAATAGTTGAAATTTGACCAAAGTAGTTCAATTTTCAACAAAATAGTTAAACTTTCTACCAAACAAAAATGAATTTTCATCGATTAATGTAATACTAGATATTTCAACCAAAGAATATTTTAATTTTAAATTTAAAACAGTTCCATTCAACGAAAAAAAGACGAATTTTCAGGAAAATAATTAAATCCTCAATCAAAGAATATTAATTTTCAACCAAACAATTGCATTTTTATCCAAAAAGATGAAATTTGTATTAATAACGATGAATTTTTAAACCAAAAAGACGAATTTTTAACAAAAAGTTAATTTTCTACCAAAACAGTTGAATTTTCAACCCAAGAAGACGAATTCTCATCAAAATACTTGGATTTTCAACCAACAAAGTTAATTTTCAAAGAAAAAAGAATAAACTTCAACCAAAAACAGTTGCATTAATAAACAAATAATTTAATTTTCTTAGAATACAGTTGAATCTTCAACAACAAAAAGGTGAATTATCAATCCGAAAGAACGAATTTTTTGTCCAAATAGACGAATTTTCAACAAAAAAGTTTCATTATTAACCAAATAGTTAAATTTCCAAGCCAAAAAGACGAACTCTTTAGATGAAAGTTTCAAACCGAAAAATTGAACTTTCAAGAAAAACATGAATTTTTAACGAAAAATGTAATAGTTCATATATCAACAGATTAAAAAAGGATATTTCAAGAAAATAGTTAAATTTCTAACCAAAACGTTGAAATTGCAATAAAATAATTAAATTTACAACAAAAAAGACGACTTTTCAACCAAGAAGATAAATTATCTACAAAAAAAAGGAATTTTAACAAAATAGTGAAATTTTCAACCAAAGAGATGAATTTTCCATCCAAAAAGACAAATTTTCAACAAAGATTTTTCAATCAAGAAAGAAAAGTAAGTTCTTCTAAATTGTAAAAATTGTAAGCCAAAAGGTGAATTTTTGGCAAAACAATTTTATTTTCAACCCGAAAATATGAATTTACAAAAAAATAATTGTATTTTTAACCAGAAAGAGGAAATTTCAAACCAAGAAGGTTAGTTTTCTGCCAAAAAATTTGAATTTTTAATCCAAAAGATCCATTTTCAACCAAGAATGGGAAAGCTACATTTCCAGTTAAAGGAATGAATTTTCAACAAAAAGATAAAACTTTTCAACAAAAGACTTAGATTTTCAACAAAGAATTTCCAAACTTAAAAAAAAAATTTTTTTAAAGAAAGTAGTTGAACTTTGACCAAAGTAATTCAATTTTCAACAAAATGGTTCAACTTTATACCAAACGAAAAAATGAATTTTCAGCGATTAATGTAATAGTAGATATTTCAACCAAAAAATATTTTAATTTTAAATTAAAAACAGTTCCATTCAACGAAAAAGACGAATTTTCAACGAAAAGTTAATTTTCTACCAAAATAGTTGAACTTTTAACCCGAGAAGATGAATTCTCAACAAAATACTTATATTTTCAACCAAGAAAGTTAATTTTCAAACAAAAAAGAATAAACTGCAACCAAAACCAGTTGCATTATTAACCAAATAATTTAATTTTCAAACCAAAAAGACGAACTCTTTAGATGAAAGTTTTAAACCGAAAAATTAACTTTCAATAAAATGAATTTTTAACGAAAAATGTAATATTTAATATATCAACAAATAAAAAAATGATATTTCAAGAAAATAGTTAAATTTCTAACCAGAGTTGAATTTTCAATAAAATAATTAAATTTTCAACAAAAAAGTTTAATTTTTAACCAAATAGTTTATTTTTCAACGTATAAAGATAAATTCTCAACAAAAAAATGGAAGTTAAATTTTAATGCAATAGTGGATACTTCAACTAAATAATATGAATATTTACTAAAAGAGATGAATTTTTAAAACAAAAAAGACGACTTTTCAACCAAGAAAATAATTTTTCTACAAAAAAAAAGGAATTTTAACAAAATAGTCAAACTTTCAACCAAAGATATGAATTTTCCATCCAAAAAGACCAATTTTCAACGAAGAAAGATTTTTCAATCAAGAAAGAAAAGTAATTTCTTCCAAATTGTTAAAATTTTCAGCCAAAAGTTGGAATTTTGGCAAAACAGTTTTATTTTCAACCCGAAAATATAAAGTTTCAACAAAACAATTTCATTTTTAACCAAAAAGAGGAAATTTCAAACTAAGAAGATTAGTTCCTGCCAAAAAGACAAATTTTGAATTAAAAAAAGGTCAACTTTCAACAAAAAATGAAAAAGCTACATTTTCAGTTTAAGAAGTTAATTTTCAACCAAAAAAACAAACAAAATTTCAACAAAAGACTTAAATTTTTAACAAAGAATTTCCAAACTTGAATCAAAAAATAAATTTTCAACAAAGTAGTTCAACTTTGACCAAAGTAGTACAATTTTCAATTTAAAGAGATGAATTTTCAACAAAATAGTTCAACTTTTATATATAATCACATAGAATCTTTTATAAACTAAATAAAACAATTTCAACTAAAAAAAAATGTCACATTTATTATCCTTGACAGTTATTTAAAATGCCTCTAATAAAAATTCCCCGACTTTTGCAAGATTTTTTTGAAAATCTCTGACTTTTCCCTAACTCTTCCTTGACCAATAATATTCTCTGATCTCCAGGTTTTTCCTGAAATACGGTCATCCTGATTAAATGTTTTAATAAAAATTAAAAAAAAATAAAAATATAAGAAGACGAGAGAAAAACTATTTAATTTTTTTAATTTGAGTTGATACATTTGAGAGTGTGTTGTCCAAATTCGATCGTTGGTTTTTTGGTTTTTTTTTAATTTCCAAAAATTTCGTAGTTGAATTTGAAAGCTGAACATAAAGAAGAGTTTAAATTTTTATTGATTCTGAATTTAATTTCTTAATTGAGAAAAATTCTCCACTTTGGTCGTATCCAAAAAGTACAGAGATTTTTAAATACTTGGTGAAATCTTAAATAAAAAGATTGTTTCCGGCTTATAAATCATAATTCTGATAAAATGAACGGTTCTTGACCCAAGACGTGTCTTTACAAATGCTGACGATTAAAAACACACGTAGCTCATTGCCCTTGAATAAAAATGTTTATAAACAGGTCATTCTTCACCGAAACGATTTTCGAAGTGAACTGATATGTAGAGGACCAAAAGAAGGTTTAGTCTGCAGCATTTATTTTTCGCACTCTTAAAAATGAATTTTTTTCTATTCTAAGTGAAGAAGTCATAAAAACCGAACTTCAAATTAAAGCACTCAAACTGAAACTCTTCTGAATTTTAAACTTTTAAATTTGAAGCTTGAAACATTTTTGAATCAGAAAATTTTTATTCCAACGGTCAATAATTACTTTCTAATATAAAAATTAAAAATTAAATGTCATTGAACTGAAAAATTTCAAACTTTAAGCTTTTGTAAACTGAACAGTACAAAGATTTCTGGTTAAAAAATATAAATACACGCTACAATTTTCAATGTTTCAAATTAAAACTAATCCTCGCTTTCAAATCACATTAATAAAAATCTCAAAAATAAAACATATTCCTCTTTCAATTGAGTACAAAATTGAAAATAAAAAGTTCCCACTTTTATTTGAATCTTAAAAATATCAAATTTGCCTCCCGTCAACTCAAAAAATGTTAAAAAGAAAAAATTGGCCTCTTCCAACTAAAAAAAAACAATAATCAAAACGTTTTAACTTCCAACTCAACACAAACGTTCAAACCAAAAAAGTGCCTTCTTCCAATTTAGAAGAACTTAAAAACTAAAATTTCCTCCCTTCCGACTCGACAAAAATCTTAAAAACAACAAATTTTCCTCATTCCAATTCAGACAGAATTAAAAACAAAAAATCGACGCTTCCAACTCAATAAAAATGTTAAAAATAACAAATGTCTCTCTTTCAATTCAGAAAAAGATTAAAAATAAAAAAAATTTGTTCCCTCAAACTCAACAAAAATGCTAAGCGGAGAAAACCAAAATTTACCTCTTTCATTTCTGACAAAATTGAAAACCAAAATTTCCTCCCTTCCAACTCCACAAAAATGCTGAAAACAAAAAATTATCCTTCTCCTTATTCATCAAATATGGAAAACCAAAATTTCATCCGTTCCAACTCAATAAAAATGATAAAAACACAAAAAGGGTCTCTTCCAATTCATAAAAAATTGAAAACCAAAATTACCTCCCTTCCAACTCCACAAAAATGCTGAAAACAAAAAATTATCCTTCTTCCTATTCATTAAATATTGAAAACCAAAATTTCATCTCTTCCAAATCCACAAAAATATTAGAAACAAAAAATTATCCTTCTCCCTATTCATCAAATATTGAAAATCATAATTTCATTCCTTCCAACTTAATAAAAATGGTAAAACATAAAAAGGGCCTCTTTCAATTCAGAAAAAATTAAAAACCAAATTTTCCTCCCTTTCAACTCAATAAAAATGTTAAAAACAAAAAATTGTCCTTCTTCCTATTCAGACAGAAATAAATACAAAAAATTAAAAATAAAAAAAATTCTTCCCTTAAACTCAATAAAAATGTTAAAAGTAAAAAATGTCCCTTTTCCAATTAAAAAAAAAATGAATACGAAAATTTCCTTTTTTCCAACTCAATAAAATGTTAAAAACCAAAATTTATTCCTTTTACAGTTCATCTGTTCAAAAAATATTGAAAATAAAAATTTAATTCCTTCCAAGTCCACAGAAATATTAAAAACAAAAAATTATCCTTCTCCCTATTCATCAAATATTGAAAACCAAAATTTCCTCCCTTCCAACTCAATCAAAATGATAAAAACACAAAAAGGGCCACTTCCAATTTAGAAAAAATTTAAAACCAAATTTTCCTCCCTTTCGACTAAATAAAAATTCTAAAAACAAAAAATTATCCTTCTTCCTAAACAGACAGAAATAAATACAAAAAATGCGACGCTTTCAACTCAATAAAAATGTTAAAACAACACATGTCTCTCTTCCAATTCAGAAAAAGATTTAAAAAAAACATTCTTCCCTTAAACTCAATAAAAATGTTAAACGGAGAAAATAACCAAAATTTCCCTCTTCCATTTCTGACGGAATTGAAAACCAAAATTTCCATCCCTTCAAGTCAATGAAAATGTTAAAATTATAAAATTTCCCTTTTCCAATTAAAAAAAGATTGAAAACCGAAATTTCATCTCTTCCAATTCAATAAAAATGTTAAAAACAAAAACTTATTCTTCTTCATATTCATAAAATAATGAAAATCCAAATTTCTCCCTTCCAAATCCACAAAAATATTAAAAACAAAAAATTATCCTTCTTCCTATTCATAAAATATTGAAAACCAAAATTCCATCTCTTCCAATTGAAAAAAACTGTTAAAAATAAACAATTTCCATCTTCCAATTCAGAAAAAAATATAAAACCGAAATTTCCTACCTTCCGACACAATAAAATTATTAAAAAGAATAAAATTATCCTTCTTCCAATTCATAAAATCTGGAAAACCAAAATTTCATCTCTTCTAACTTGATCAAAATGATCAAAACACAAAGAAGGGCTCTTCTAATTCAGAAAGAAATTTAAAACCAAAATGTACTTCATTCTGACTCAATAAAAATGTTTCAAACGAAAAAATATCCTTTTTCCAATTTATAAAATATTCGAAACCAAAATTGAATCCCTTCGAACTCAATAAAACTTTTAAAAATAAAAAATTTCCGTCTTCCAATTCAGAAAAAAATTTTAAACCAAAATAGACTTCCTTCCGATTCAATAAAAATGTTGAAAACAAAAAATATCCTTTTTCAAATTTATAAAATATACGAAACCAAAATTTCATCCCTTCCAACTCAATGAAAATATTAAAAATAACAAATTTCCCTCAAACAATTCATAAAAAATTAAAAACTAAAATTTCCTCCCTTCCAACTCAATAAAAATGTTAAAAACAAAAACTTATTCTTCTTCCAATTCATAAAATATTGAAAACCAAAATTTCCTCATTTTCAAGTCGATAAAAATCTTTGAAAATATGAAATGTCCCTCCACCAATTCAGCAAAAATTAATAACTAAAATTTCCTCGCTTCAAACTCCATACAAATTTTAAAACCAAAAATGACCTCTTCCAATTCAGAGTAAAAAATAAAAAACCAAAATTTCTTCTTTTTCAACTCAATAAAAATAATAAAATAAAACAATTCCCTCCTCCAATTCAGACGGACTTGAAAACCATAATTGTCCCCCTTCCAACTCAATAAAAGTATAAAAAATAAAAAATGTCCCCCTTCCAATTGAAGGAAAATTGAAAACCAAAATTTCCTCTATTCTATTACAATAAAAATGCTAAAAACAAAATCTTATTCCTCTTCCAATTCATGAAATATGGAAAAGCAAAATTCCATCCCTTCCAACTCAATAAACATGATAAAAAACACAAAAAGGGTCTCTTCCAATTCGGAAAAAATTGAAAAACCAATATTCAAAACATTGAAAACCAAAATTTCCTAATTTTCAACTCGACAAAAATCTTTAAAAATGTGAAATATCCCTCCGCCAATTCAACAAAAAATGATAACTCAAATTTACTCATTTCAAACTCAATAAAAATGTAAAAAACAAATAAAATTACCTCTTCCAACTCGGGGGAAAAAAATAATTAACCAAAATTTCTTCTTCATGAGCCTTCGGCAAAACTCTTGAATTTTTCAACAAAATAATTAAAATTTCAACAAAACATTTGAATTTCAACAAAATAATTAAATTTTCAACAAAATATTTGAATTTTAACAAAATAATTAAATTTTCAAGGAAATAGTTGAATTTTTAACTAAATTTATGAATCTCCAATTAAACTGTTAAATTTTTAACAAAATATTTATATTTTCAACCAAATAGTTGAGATTTTATCTAAAATTCTTGAGTCTTCGACAAAACTGCTGAATTGTTCAACAAAATAATTAATATTTCAACAAAATAATTAAATTTTTATCAAAATTTTTGAATTTCTAACAAAATAATTAAATGTTCAACCAAAGAGTTGATATTCGAACTAAATTCATGAGCCTCGGAAAAACTGTTGAATTTTTAACAAAACAATTAAAATTTCAACAAAACATTTGAATTTCAACAAAATAATTAATTTTTCATCAAAATATTTGAATTTCTAAAAAATAATTAAATTTTCAACCAAATAGTTAATTTTTTAACTAAATTCATGAGCCTTCGACAAAACTGTTAAATTTTTCAACGAAATAATTAAATTTTCAACCAACTAGTTGAATTTTAAACAAAATTTACGAATCTGCAACAAAACGGTTAAATTTTTAACGAAATAATTAAATTTTTTAACAAATAGTTAAATTTGTAACCAAATTTATAAATCTTCAAGAAAATAATTGAATTTTTAACAAAATAATTAAATTTTCAACCAAATTTGGTTGAATTTTTAACTAAATTTATAAATCTTCAATAAAACTTGTTAGTTAATTAGTTTTCGACAAAAGAATTAAATTTTTAACAAAACTGTTGAATTTTTAACAAAACTGTTAAATTTTCAACAAAATAAATAAATTTTCAACCGCATAGTTAAATTTTTAATTAAATTTATCAATCTCCAATAAAACTGTTAAATTTTCAACAAAATAAATAAATTTTCAACCGAATAGTTGAATTTTTAATTAAATTTATCAATCTCCAATAAAACTGTTAAATTTTCAACAAAATAATTAAATTCTCAACAATATAGTTGAATTTTTAACAAAAATAATTAAATTTTCTACCAAATAGGTATAGATAAAAATCTTTAAAAATGTGAAATATCCCTCCGCCAATTCAACAAAAATTAACAACTCAAATTTACTCATTTCAAACTCAATAAAAATGTAAAAAAAAACAAATAAAATGACCTCTTCCAATTCGGGGAAAAAATATTAACCAAAATTTCTTCTTTTTCAACTCAATAAAAACCTTTAAAAATATGAAATGTCCCTCCGCCAATTCAACAAAAATTAATAACTCAAATTTCCTCATTTTAAGCTCATAAAGATGTTAAAAATACAAAAATGTCCAGCCTTTAGCTTCGTAAAAATGTAAAAAATAAAAAAGTTCCTCTTCCAATTAGGAAAAAAATTAAAAACCAAAATTTCTTAGTTTTAAGTATTTGACTAATGATTGATCATTTCAAACCAACAATATATTGCTAAATATTAAAAAATTCTACTTTTTAATTCAAAAACTTCAAATGAATATTAGAGACTGAAACAATATTTGAATAGGATTTGAAATGGAATAAAAATGTTTAATTATGAATCTATTAATTTGAAGTTATTTTTAAATCATTAATTATTTTATATTTACACTTTAACAACTTAAAACGTTTTTTATCCGCACTTTTAAAATTTAAACGCTTTTTCCTGATGATTTAAGTCTTCATAACTGCATTTTTAAATTCTTTAAACTGAAAATGTACGCTTAAAGATGAAGACCTAAGATGGAAAACTCGTAAAGTAAAATATTTCAGAATTACGCATTGTAAACTGAATAATTTCATAATTTAAATATTTCAGAATTAGACTTAACATTCAAAAAGAGTTGAAATATAACTGATTTCAAATTACATGATATAATTTGATACGAATCTTGTGATATTTCAATTGGATAGATTTTTCTTCTAAAACTTTGTAAAATTCCCGATGAAAAGATAAATTCACTGCCACTTTCGATTTTTTCCGGTTTAGTGGCCACCTTTTTTTCTGGAAAATGCATTTATAAAAATTATTACGTGATTAATAATTACTTGCTAATGTTAAATATTAAATTCAATATTAATAGTTCGACTAACTTCGTTAATGCATTAAATATCAGTCAATTTCTTTCTGTTATTATTGTTAATTAATTGCTAACCGAAGAAGAAGGATTCTCAAAATAATTGAATTTTCATCAAAATATTTGAATTTCTAACAAAATAGTTAAATTTTCAAACAAATAGTTGATATTTTAACTAAATTCACGAGCCTTCGGCAAAACTGTTGAATTTTTCAACAAAATAATTAAAATTTCAACAAAACATTTGAATTTCAACAAAATAATTAAATTTTCAACAAAACATTTGCATTTCAACAAAATAATTAAATTTTCAAGAAAATAGTTGAATTTTTAACTAAATTTATGAATCTCCAATGAAACTGTTAAATATTTAACAAAATAATTATATTTTCAACCAAATAGTTGAGATTTTATCTAAATTCGTGAGCCTTCGACAAAACTGCTGAATTTTTCAACAAAATAATTAATAT
>CAKNYM010050992.1:6453-18897 GCA_932195095.1 Andricus curvator
AAGAAAAGGAGGCGGATCAGGAGATAGATGAGGAGGCAGAAGAAGAGTAGGAGGAAGGTCAAGAGATAGATGAGGAGGAAAGAGAAGAAGAGTCATAATCAGGAAATATTTGAGGAGGGAATAAAAGAGAAATTTCAGGAGATAAATAAGTAGAGGATAGAAAAACAGGAGTATACGAAGAGGGTTATGAGGAAACAAAAGAAGAAAAGGAGGATCAGGAGATAGGTGAAGAGGAGACAGAAGAGAAGGAGAAAGATCAGGAGATAGATGAGGCAGAGGATCAGGAGTTAGGTGAGGAGGCAGAAGAAAAGGAAGAAAATCGGGAAATATATGAGGAGGGAATAAAAGAGTAATAGGAGATAGATAAGGAAGGTATAGAAGAAGAATAGGAGGAGGAAGAGAAGGATAGATCACTGGCATATCGACTGAGGCTCGATCCCAGTCAGTGACCTGCATTATCACACGATGGAAATATACCGACTGTCGGTAACTTAGCAAATAACTGAACCTTGTTCGGTCGGTAAGGGTTCTTGTACTGTCACAGCTGTACTACTAATATTTAAGGGAATAATTATGCAGTGTCGATGAGTACGATAATGGAAAAAATGGGTATCAAATTACCTGGAGGAACGAGAAGAGTCGCGACTAAAAATACTCCGGAGGCAATCATACAACCGCACAAAATTAACTTCCTACCCCATCTATTCAATGTGAAGATGAGGAAAAAGTAGGCAGGTATTTCAACAACACCAGAAATAACGAAAGTGACGAATTCGTTTTCACTGAGTTTTGAGGAGCCCCAAGAAAGGCCGTAGTATGTCCCGCTGTTTATGAACCTGAAATATCAAACAAATATTTGTATATCTCAAGTTTTATAGTCCAGATTTTTTTTCGATTAGCAACAATTTTTATTATAAATTCACTTGAATTCAGATCTATAGTTACAAATTACAACAATATTTGCAATCAACTGGAATTACAACCTGATTATTTATTATTTAAAAAAAATTTTATAAACAAGTAAACCATTTTCATATTTTACTCATGAAAAAAAATGCTTTCCCATCTATGATGTATCAAATTATCTTCTAAAAATTACATAATAACCTACAGAAATTGTTGACACTTATTATCTAGTTTCGTTATAAATAATTAGAGTTAACAAATATAAAATTTTCAACCTTTTTTCTCGGGAAAAAAATATTTTCGATCTCGTATGTATCAGAATATTTTACCAGACTTACTAGACTGCAGATTACTGTTTAAATAAAAATTTAGGTTTGTTATAAATAATTTAAGTTAACAAATAGAACATTTTCATCCTTTTTTATCGGAAAAAAATTCTTTTCCGTCATACATTTATCAAAATATTTTACTGGAATTATTAAATTGCAGATTATTGTTAAAAATTAACATTTGGCTTAGTTATAAATAATTTAACTTCAAAAATAGAAAATTTTAATATTTTTTTCGTGGAAATTTTTTTGTCATATCTTACATGTACCAGAATAATTGACTAGACTTACTAGACTGCAGATTACTGTTTAAATAAAAATTTAGGTTTGTAATAAATAATTTGAGTTAACAAATAGAACATTTTCATCCTTTTTTATCGGAAAAAAATTCTTTTCCATCATATATGTATCAAAATATTTTATTAGACTTATTGAATTGCAGATTATTGTTAACAATTAACATTTGGCTTAGTTATAAATAATTTAACTTCAGAAATAAACAATTTTCATCCTTTTTCGTAGAAAATTTTTTTTTCATACCTTATATGTACCAGAATAATTTACTAGACTTACTAGATTGCAGATTATTGTTTACACTAAACATTTACTTTTGTTACAGATAATTAAAGTTAAAAATATAAAAAGTTTATCCTTTTTTTCACGGGAAAAATTCTTTGCCGTCTAATATTTATAAAATAGTTTCTCAAACATAATAAACTTCAAACAATTGTTAAGCCCCATAATTTAGGTTTGTTATAAATAATTTAAGTAACCAAATACAAAATTTTCATTCTTCTTTCTCGGAAAAAAATTCTTTTCCCTCTGATATGCGTCGAAATAGCTTATAAAAATTATTAGAGTCCAGCAAATCAATGATTTTATTAAGTCTGATAAGCTTAGATACATTTTAGACAGCAAAGAAGATTTTTCCACGAAAAAATTATGCAAATTGTCGATTTATTTACTTAAATTATTTATAAAAAAGACAAATGTTAACAAGATTTTTCAACATAATAAGTCTGATAAGCTATTATTACGATAAGATACGTTTCAAAAGAATTTTTTTTGCAAAGAAAGGATGAAAATGTTCTATTTGTGATAAAAAAAGTAGGAAAATTGTTTCTAAAAATCAAATTCTACTATAAAAAACTATTTGCGTTTTGTTGTATGCTCAAGTCGCAATTTAAATTGACTCTCAACATATATAAGCGTTAAGAGCTGATGAAATTTTTTTTAATGCACTTTTTTTTGTACATTTGTTTAAAAATAGACCAAATCTTTACAAAATTAAACATATCGCTTTATACATGTGTTAAGAATTGACTGTTTTTTTGCAAATTTTTTCTCTTTCTTGACTGAAAAATCTTTTTTAATAAAAAAATTCAACTCTTCATGAAAAAGCATCTTTTTTGGTTGAATTTAACTGTTTTTTATTTAAAATTTTAATGTTTTTTAGTTGAAATATCAATTACTACATTTTTCGTTCAGAATTGGTCTTTTTTTAAAATGAAAATTTTAATTACTTGGTTGAAAGTTGAACTTACTTTTTAAAAATGAATTTTTTGTCGCTGACGATTCATAATTTTAATTGAAAATTCATTTCTTTTGTCGAAAAATGAGCTATTTGTCGAATATTCGGTTTTTCTTTGGCTGAAGATTAATTTTTTTAAACTGAAAACGTAGCTATTCCAGTTGAATGTTTCATCAATTTAGTTAAAAATTTATCTCTTTCATTGAACATTAATTTTTTTAACTCAAAATTTAACTATCCGATTTTTGGTTGAAAAATTATCTTTTTTTAGTTGAAAATTCGTCTTTTTTGGTAGAAATTAATCTTCTTTGTTGAAAATTCGTCTTTTTTGGTAAAAATTAATCGTTTTAGTTTAAAATTCATCTTTTTGGATGAAAATTCAACTATTACAGTTAAATATTCATTATTATAGTTAAAAATTCAGGTTTTTGGTTGAAAGTAAAACTACTTTGTTGAAACTCTTTTGTTAAAAATTCATCTTTTCTGCTAAAAATTCATCGTTTTGGTTTAAAATTCATCTATTTCAGTTGAAGGTTCATCATTTTAGTTGAAAATTCATCACTTTGGTTGAATTTTTTTTTTGTTTTTATGGAAAATTAATTTTTTTATCTTAAAATTTAACTATTCCATTTTTGGAAAACTTGATTACTTGTTTGAAAGTTAAACTCTTTGGTTAAAAATTATTATTTTTTTAGTTTAAGTATCATCATTTTAATTGAAAATTCATCTATGGTTGAAAAATGAATTATTTTGTTGAAAATTCTTTTTTTTCTGTGACTGAAAATTAATTTTTTTTTAAACTGAAAATGTAACTATTTCAGCTGGATATTCGTTCATTTTAGTTAAAAATTCACCTCTTTCATTGAACATTATTTTATTTAACTAAAAATTCAACTACTCAATTTCTTGTTGAAAAATGATCTTTTTAAATCGAAAATTCGTCTTTTTTTGGTAGAAATTAATCTTTTTGGTTGAAAATTCAATTATTCTAGTTAAAGATTTATTATTTTAATTGAATATTCATCTTTTTGTTTGATAATAAAACTACTTGGTTGAAAGTTAAAATCTTTTGTTTAAAAATTCATCTTTTCTGCTAAAAATTCATCGTTTTGGTTTAAAATTCATTACTTTGGTTGAATTTTTTTTTGTTTTTATGGAAAATTAATGTTTTTATCTAAAAATGTAACTATTCCATTTTTTAAATTTAATTACTTGGTGGAAAGTTAAACTCATTTGTTGAAAATTATTTTTTTTTAGTTAAAGCATCATAATTTTAATTAAAAATTCATCTCTTTGGTTGAAAAATAAGTTATTTTGTTGAAAAATCTTCTTTTTTATCTTACTGAAAATTAATTTTTTTTTAACTGAAAATCTAACTATTTCAGTTGGATATTCCATCATTTTAGTTCAAAATTCACCTCTTTCACCGAACATTATTTTATTTAACTAAAAATTCAACTATTCAATTCTTTGTTGAAAAATTATCTTTTTTAACCGAAAATTCGTCTTTTTTGGTAGAAATTAATCTTCTTCGTTGCAAATTCATCTTTTTGGTTGAAAATTCATCTTTTTGGTTGAAAATTCAATTATTCTATTTAAAGATTTATTATTTTAATTTTATATTCATCTTTTTGTTTCATAATAAAACTACTTGGTTGAAAGTTAAAATCTTTTGTTAAAAATTCATCTTTTTGTTTCAAAATTCATCTATTCTAGTTGCAGATTCATCATTTTATATGACAATTCATAACTTTGGTTGACATTTTTTTTTTAGCTAAAAATTAAACTATTCCATTTTTTGTTGAAAACTGATTTTTTTTTTGTTCAAAATTCAACTATTTGGTTGAAAATTGATCTTTCTTAGTTCAAAATTCAACTATTTGGTACTAAGAAAAATTCTACCTGGAAAAAACTTGAGATACCCTGGCGGAAAATTTTTTTCCAAAAAGTAGGGAAAACTAAAACTATTTTCACAGGAATCTACATATAAATACAATAAATTACAACCAAAATTACAGGAAAGTACAACTTTTTTCTATTATTGAGACAAATTTGGTACTTTTCTGTATTTTTTTACATTGTTGTATTTTATTGTAGTTTTAATTTTTTACAAGAATTTACAGGAATTTACAGCTTTTGCAGCCAAAAAGTTGTTCTTTTTCTACCAAGGATGACAAATATTTAGAATATAGCAATGAGATAATTTTAAATTAGGATGTGTACATGATCGCTATTACAAAAAAAGCTTCTAAGTTTAAATTTTTAAGGAATGGTAGAATATTAAAAGACAAGAATGAATAATCGTTATTAAACAAAAAAAACTTACGTTTGAAGTTTTTTTTTCAAATATATAGCAATCGATTGGACACCATATATGTCATTTAAAATTATGCCAATCTGAAATATTAACGATTCAAGGCGTTCTATTTCAAATAATTCGGTTGATAATTGTTTAGTTTTTAATATTTGATTTATAATTGCTTGTTTTTAATGAAAAGTAAAATATTGCTAAAAATTTCAAATTAAATGAGTTAAAAACGGAATATTTAAGATTGAAACAATATTTGAATATGATTTGGAATTGAATAAGAGAGTTTAATTTTTCAAATTATTTTTAAATTAAGAATAGTTTATAAAGTTGCAATCGTTTCATTTTCAATTTGCTTAACTACTGAGGCTTTCAAATTGAAAAATTGAATCTTCCTGTAAAGTCAATTATTGTTTAATTTTCAATAATCGAACTACAGTTCAGTGTGACTGATTATAATAGCAAAAGTTCTTAGTAAAAACATACAACATAATTTTAAGTACACTTTCTCAATATTTCAACTTTTGTGAAATCTTGTATTTTTTTGTAA
Source organism: Andricus curvator (assembly GCA_932195095.1). Classification (NCBI taxonomy): domain Eukaryota; kingdom Metazoa; phylum Arthropoda; class Insecta; order Hymenoptera; family Cynipidae; genus Andricus; species Andricus curvator. The sequence continues at coordinate 12,078 of CAKNYM010050992.1, forward strand.
AGATTTGTAATTTTCTACAATAATTTAGGTAAAATTAAAAGTCTTTTTATGACGTCAAACACCCAAATTTAAAAAATGTAAAATTCTGTAGTTTTCTGCAATACCTTGTAGATTTTTACAACAAAGTAAAAAAATATTAGTAAAAAGTTATACAAATTTTTGAATTGTAGAAACTTGTACTTCATTGTAAATTTTTTTACTTTTCTACAAGAAAATACAATTAAAAATTAGCTATTTGTATTTAACTGTATTTTTTCGTTAAATCTTGTACATTTTTTACATAAAAGTACATGTTTTAACCAAAAATTACAGTTGTAGAAATGTTGTACTTTCTTCTCAACATTTTTTCCACCAGGGTACCTGGAAAAAATCTGGAATTGTCAGGAAATTTTTTTCCAGGATTTGAGTAGACACCCTGTACAAAATACTGTGTTTATCACCGTGAAAAACATGATTTTCCTTGTATTCGTTGAGCACAGGTATTATGTACTTTACTTTTCTAAAATTTTCATATATAAAATATATATAAAATTGTCACCTACCAATTGAAAAATATGAGCAAACTCTTCCGCCTTAAATTGGGATACCGGAACAAATCTAACAACGATGGTTTATTTTCATCTGGAGTGGTGTCTTCATTACTATCATTTAAGAGCACTTCCATTGTTTCATCTGCAATTTCCACTCCATTTTCTCGAGATGCTTTTTGTAGCAAATCTTTCGCGTCCTGAGTTCGACCTTTGGTCAATAACCAGCGAGCTGACTCAGGAATAAACCTTAAAAGAACAAAAAACAAAATTTTATTAATCAAACTATCAGTGTTGGAAAATTTAGGTATTGTCCAGGTCACTCATGACTCTGAATAAAGTTTACTCTCTGCGATAAATTCGCATTTTTATTCTTTATATGTATAAATAATAGGAAAATCTGGTGTGCGATAGTGGGAGTCCCATTTAAAAAAAAGAAAGATATAAATTTTAGATCGTTATATCGATACTTTCATGTTAAAAGTATCTCTCTCGGGGTGTACGTCTAAAAGGACCACTCTGGTCGTCTAAACTAACCACTCTTGTCGTTTAAACGAACATTAGTCGTCTAAACGTCCGTTGGTCGTCTAAACTAACCACTCTGGTCGTTTAAACGATCATCAGTCGTCCAATCTAACCATTCTGATCGTTTGAACGACCGTTAGTCGTCCAAACTAACCACTCTGGTCGTTTAAACGAACATTAGTCTTCTAAACGTCCGTTGGTCATCCAATCGAACCACTCTGGTCGTTTAAACGATCATCAGTCATCCAATCTAACCATTCGGATCGTTTAAACAACCGTTAGTCGTCCAAACTAACCACTATGATAGTCTAAACTAACCACTCTGGTCGTTTAAACGAACATCAGTCGTCTAAACGTCCGTTGGTTATCCAATCTAACCACTCTGGTGGTTTAAACGAGCGTTAATCATCTAAACGCCCGTTGGTCGTCTAAACTAACCACTCCGGTCGTTTAAACGATCATCTGTCGTCCAGTCTAACCACTCTGGCCGTTTAAACGACTGTAAGTTCTCCAAGCTAACCACTCTGGTCGTCTAAACTAACTACTCTGGTCGTTTAAACGTGCGTTAATCATCTAAATGCCCGTTGGTCGTCTAAACTAACCACTCTGGTCCTTTAGACGAAAGTCAGTCGTCCAGTCTAACCACTATGGTCGTTTAAACGAACATTAGTCGTCTAAACGTCCGTTGGTTATCCAATCTAACCACTCTTGTCGTCTAAACTAACCACTCTGGTCGTTTAAACAAGCCTTAATCATCTAAACGCCCGTTGGTCGTCTGAACTAACAACCCTGGTCGTTTAGACGATCATCAGTCGTCCAATCTAACCACTATGGTCGTTGAAACGACCATTAGTCGTCTAAACGCCCGTTGGTCATACAATCCAATCACTCTGGTCGTTTAAACGACTGTTAGTCGTCCAAACTAACCACTGTGGTCTTAAACAACTGTTTGTCGTCCAAACTAACACTTTGTTCGTTTAAACGACCCTTAGTCATCGTCTAAACTAACCACACCAGTCGTATAAACTGACCATTCTGATCGTTTAAACGACCGTTAGTCGTCCAAACTAGCCACTCTGGTCGTTTAAAAGACCATTAGCCGTCCAAACTTATCACTTTGGTAATCTAAACGACCATTGGTCGTCTAAACTAATTCCTTGAATTATCTGAGTCATGTGTAAACATGTCTGCTGTTTAATTCGGCATTTATCACCGCGTATTTGTACTAAAAGGAGGAGCAAACTGAAAAAGCAGAGTGGATAGTTTAGACGACCAACGGTTGTTTAGACGACCAGCAATCCGAGAAATATTCTTTTAACACGGAGGTGTCAATCGACATGTAGATGGCCACTGGCCAGCGTTATCATATTTTTAATCGACACTTACCACCAATAAACTAAGAACAATATATTAGGAAGAGTGAGCGCAATCTGCAACATTCTCCAGTCTCTGATGAAATAAGCAAATCCAGCAGTCATGATGTAACCAATTGTAAAAAATAACTGGACACCAACGCCAGCGATTAACCTTTTTTTGGGGCCAACCATTTCGAGAGCTGAAATAAAAAACAACAAGATCTGTTTATACTATATCAGGGTGTCCAGCAATGCTTAGGAACAAAATTCAAGGTCTTTTCCAGGGTTTCCAGGTCAAGAAATAAAGTTTTTCCAGGTCTTTTTTTACATCAAATAATAAAATAACCGTTTGTTCCTACATGTAAAAGATGAGACATTTCATTTTTTATTGGCCAACAAATTCCAAAGAAAGCAGAATCATAAATAAACTAATTTTTAATTTTTTGCGAACATAAGTCGTCTTTGTGAAATTTTTGGGAATATTTGACAATCTTCGTAAAGTCTTTGAAATCTTTTTAAATCTTTGTGAATTCGTTGAAATATTTTGAAATATTTTAGAAATCTTTGTGAAATCTTGAAATTTCTATGAAATCTTTTGAAATCTTTCAAAATTTTTGTAAAATCTTTGAATTCTTTGTGAAATTGTTTGAAAACTTCATGCAATCTTGAAAACCTTTCTTTAATATTTGTTTGTAAATCTTTTGTGTTCGTTTGAAATAATTGAAATCTTCTCAAATCTTCTGTATTTTTTCTTAAATCACTGGAATATTTTGTGAAATCTTTTGAAATCTTCTTAAAAAATTTGAAATCCTTATGAATTCTTTGAAATACTTGTGAAATCTTTCCTACATCTTTTTTATTTATATGAAATCACTGGAATATTTTTAATCTTTTGAAATTTTCTAAAAAAAAATGTGAACTCGTTTAAAATCTTTGAAATGTTTTGAAATCTTTGAAATCTGGTGTACTTAATAATTACTTTGATAATTTAATTAATTACTTTAATAATTAAAAATAAATAAAAATATAAATTTTTAAAATTCTTGTATTCTTTTGACATCTTTATGACATTTTTATGAAATCTTTTGTATTCATTTGCAGTCATTAAAATATTTGAAATATTTGTGAAATCTTTTCAAATCTTCTAAAAAAATTTGTAATCGTTTCAAATCTTTAAAATGGTCTGAAATCTTAGACATCTGGTTTAACCTTTTTAAATTCTTGAAATCTTCTGAATGTATTAAAATCTTTGTGAAATATTTTGAAATCGTTCAAAATCTTTGAAATGTTTTGAAATCTTTGAAATCTGGCGTAGTGTACCTTTTATGAAATCTTTGAAATATTTGTGACATATTTTGTATTTATTTGAAATCATTAAAATATTTGAAATCTTTGAAATCTGGTGTTGTACCCTTTTTGAAATCTTTTAAATTCTTGTATTTTTTTGAAATCTTTATGAAATTTTTATGAAATCTTTGAAATATTTTGTATTTATTTGAAATCATTAAAATATTTGAAATCTTTGTGAAATCTTCTAAAATTTTGGTAAAATCTTTGAAATCCTTGAAATCTTTGTGAAATATTTTTCAATATTTTGAAACCTTTATGAAATCTTTCTTTAATCTTTGTTGGCGAAATCTTTCGTGTTTGTTTGAGATCATTGAAATGTTTTGAAATCTTCTCAAATTTATTGAAAACTTTTGAAATTATTTAAAATCTTTGAAATCTGGTGTAATGTACCCTTTTTGAAATCTTTGAAATTCTTGAAATCTTTTGAAATCCTTATGAATTCTTTGAAATACTTGTGAATTATTTTGTATTGAATCATTAAAACATTTGAAATCTTTTGAAAAAATTTGAAATCGTTTAAAATCTTTGAAGAGTTTTCTTAAATCTTTGAAACCTTGTCTACACGTCTTTTCAAATCCTTGAAATCGTTGAAATTTTTATTAAATGTTCGAAAGCTTTGGAAAATTTTTGTAAACACGCCTTTTTTGAATCTTTTAAATCTTTGAAATGTTTTGAAATCTTTGATTTCTAGTATACTGTACTTTTTTCAAATCTTTGAAATCCTTTTAATGTTTTGAAAGTTTTAAAATCTTTGTGAAATTGTTGTGAAATCTTTGAAATCTAGTGTGCACACCCTTTTTAAATCTTTGAAATGCGTGAAATCCTTTTGAAATGTTCAAAATCCTTTTAAATATTATAAAAGCTTTGAAATATATTGAAATATTTTGAAATCTTTGGTATTATTCGCGCTCAAAGGGTAAAAAATCCAGGATAAATGTATAAGACTTCAAAACAATTCAAGTTAAATTCCAACGAATTCGAATGAATTAGAAACAATTTTAAAAGTCCAAAAAATTCCATTGATTTCCGTAAAATTGGATAGAATTTAGAGGAATTTAAGATAAATTCAATGAAATTCCTAAAAATTCAAGGTGAGTTAAAAAAATTTTTAATGAATTGAAAACAATGTTAAAATATGAAGAAACTTTTATGAATTCAGTAACTTTGAAATGAGATTAGCAAAATTCAAGGAATTCAACAGAATTTTATGAAATGCCCAAGAATTCAAGGTGAGGTTAACAGACTTCAGGATAAATTAAATAAAAACTTTATAAAAAAATCCATTGAATTAAGTATAATTGAGTAAATTTAGAATAATTCAAGTGAAGTAAAAAAATTCAAGGGAATCCCAAAGAATTTAAAAGAATTCCGGGCGAATTTCAAAAAATAATTTCAAATCTTGAAACCCTGCTAATTTCTAACTAAAAAAATGACTAGTGACTACAAAACAGTTTTAAAAAATTCAAATGAATTGGAAAAAGTTTTGAAAATCGAAAAAATCTATTTATTTCTGTAAAATTTGAGTGAATTAAAAAAAAATTCAAATGAATTGGCAAAAATTTAAAAATGTGAAAAATTCCTTGAATTGAGTAAGTTTGAAATAAATTTTAGAAAAAATTAAAGAGAATTCAAAAAGAATTTGATGCAATTCCTAAAAACTTAAGGTGAGTTTTAATGACTTCAAGTTGAATTAAACAAAAACTTTTAAAAAATCCATTGACCTGAGTAAAATTGAGTGCATCCAGAAGAATTCAAAAGGATTTAAAAGAACTCAGGATAAATTAATAAGAATTCAGGGCGAATTCCAAATGAATTGCAAGAAATATTGGAAAATCTCTTAAAATCTTTGAAACCCTACGAAATCCCTCACTTCTTGTGAATAAATTCTTTGAACCCCGTTAAAATATTAAAATCCCTTAAAATTATTAAAACCCTTGGAAATCCCTTGAAATCTGTTAAAATACCTTAAAATATTTCAAAGTCTTTGAAATCCCTTCAAACTATTGAAATAAATAAAAAATGTCTGGGAATCGTTAAAATTTCCTAAAATATTTCCAATCCTTTGAATATTTTTAAATCCCTTGAAACTTTTTAAAACACTTGAAAATGCATGGGAATCTTTTAAAATACCCCAAAATATATCAAATCCTTCGAAATATTATTAAATTACTGAAATCAATGAACAATTTCTCTATAATCTTTTAAAATAACCTAGAATATTTCTAATCCCTTGAAATCTTTTGAAATACCTTGACATTTTTTAAAGCTCTAGAAAATGCTAAGGAATTTGAAAAATACCTTAAAATATTTCAAATCCTTTGGTCATTTTGTCAATTAATCTGCAGAACCAACTATATAAAAACTTAAAAAAAAACAATTGAATTATGTAGAATTCAGTAAATTTATAAGAATTCAAATGAATTAAAAAATTCAAAAGAATTTCAAAGAATTCAGGATAAATAAATAAGAATTCAGGGTGAAATCCAAAAAATAATTTTAAATCTTTTAAGGAATCTTTTAGGATTTCCTAAAATATTTCAAATCCTTTGAAATCCTACAAAATACCTCACTTCTCGTGAACAAATTTTTTATCCACTAAAATATTATAAAATCCCTGTGAAATTCTATGATATTTCCTGAAATCCTGGAAAATGTATTAAAATACATTGAGAGTTTTAAAATCCGTTAAAGTTATTGAAATCCTCGGAAATCTTATAAAATAACGCGAAATCCTTTAAAATATCTTACGACCTTATAAATCCTGTAAAATTGTTTCATATCTTCCGAAATTCTAGAAAATTCTTTATATTCAGTGGGGAGATTATATTGACCCTCGATGAAAATAATTGTTTATAATATTGGATGGTAATTTTGGCTTTAGGGTCAGAATAAATAATTCAATTAATTTTTAATTGAACCAAACGTTTCGGCGCACAATGGTGGCCCTCATCAGTGGTTAAATTTTATTCTTGTGAAAATTCCAATGCGTACGCATTCTAACAGACTGAAATGTGGAGCAGTTCAGTTTGGACGTCTATTTCGTTTGAAAAATGCATGAAAACT
>CAKNYM010050992.1:109933-120374 GCA_932195095.1 Andricus curvator
CCCGAACGCAAGCGCAGTAGCAAAAGGCGCCAACATTGGCATCACTGAATATAGCCAACTTTTCACTTGAAAAATTTGTATATTTTGAAGTGTCAGGTTGGCTACAATGCTTTTGTTTTGCGATACCACCGCGGCTCATAGCGCCATTAAAACAAAATTGAAATAGGAAACCAAAACACGGGTGCAAACAACAATTCAATAAAAATTTCATTCATTATTATGGAATTTGCCTATACTTGGGATTAATAAAGAAATTAAATGGTGAGTTTTTAGTTTTATTCAAATTCTTTTGTGATATGTTAACGAGACTATGAAATATTGAAGCGATTAGAGCTTTCGAAGCGTTAACATAACCTCAAAACTTCATTGTGTTTATAGTTAAATTAAATCGAATGTTAGATAAAACTGATAAAAATATTAGAGTGCCTTTTAACGGAGCTAAATTTCGGTCAAAGAATAATTTTCAAACAATTACAACACCTAGCCTTCCTTTCTGGCTTTAAAATTTTATTTTACCCCCAAGTTGATTTTGCCAAACAAAAAAAAAGCGGTAAAAATATCTAATAATTTTTCTCCATATATGTAAAATGTGCTTTATTTTCTTTACTTTAATAATATTTATAATAATATTAATAAATTATTTGTATATAAATTTTATAAATACAGTTTTTAATTTAAAAAATCTGTTAAATAAAAAAAATCATGATAACTTGATCTTAAAACGAAAAATTTTAAATTAAAATGACCCTTTTTTACCATTCAATTAATTTAATTATAAATTTAGTTAATAAAATTATACTTTCATAAATATAAAAATTATAATTTACTTTTAATTGAATAATTCTTGTAATATTATTGTATCTCTTATTCATAACATTTTTTTATATTATATGATTAATCAATCATAAATTACTATAAATCACTATAAATAATGATTATAAATCATAATTAGTCATTTAATTAAATATCTCGTTTTTATATAAAATTGCATAAAATAATATATATTTTAATTTATGTGTATAATATATTGTACATAAAATTATATATTTGAATACGAAATTAGGACTTTTTACAATTTTATACATAAAATAAAAAATTTCTAAACAAAATTAGGAAAATGTACAACGCCCGAATTCAATCTCACTCATTCATAGATTTTTTTTAGAAAATTACGAATTTTTACAATGTGTACTAAATAATTACAATTTTAGTAAAAAAGTGGGACAATTTACGCACCAAAAATGCATTTAGAGTACTTTATATTTAAAAAAATAATTTAAAAGTATAAAAATTAATTATCCCAAATGAAATATTGCAGTTTTCATATTTTTTAGAAAATTGCAAATTTCTACAAATGCTTATGAATAAATACAATTTTCCATTTTTAAAAATAGACAATTTTACCATTCCAAAGTGTAATAATAAATGTTGTAATTTTGAACAATAATCTTAAAAGATTTTAATTCTGGTCTTTAAATATGAATTGTTAGGGAAATCGAAAAATGGGATCGGGTCCGAGTTCTGCGAAAATTCAAATTTAATACATGAAAAATAGCTTTTTTTATGCAAATTATTAATAAAAGTTCATTTGTAAAATAAATTTAAAAAGTAAGTCCTTCAGTTGGAAGAGAAAAAATTTAATATTTTAAGTACGATCAGTTTTTCTTGCATAGTTTTGAATTTCACAAACATAAGATTATTATTTACTGAAAGAACGTTTCAAACTACATGTTTTCAAAAGTTTAATATTTTTTCATTGTGAAAACTGAAAAGAACCTTATTTCCAAATAAAAAAAAGCAACTGTTTTGGAGAAAAGTCGTCTTATTTTTTTTTAATTCAACTGTTTTTGATTAAAATTTTATCGGTTTCTTCTCTTTGGTTAAAAATTTTTCTTTTATTTGTTTTTGATTTATTTTTGGTTATAAACTGATCTTTTTTATTTGAGAAATAACATATTTGCTGAAAATTCGTCCTTTTTGGTTGATTTCAACGGCTTTTAATTTAAAACATTTTTTGGTTGAAACATCAACTATTAAATTTCACGTAGTTTGTTGAAAATTCATCTCTTTGATTTATAATAAACTATTTTTATGAAAATCAGCGTTTTTCGTTAAAAATTGATTAACTGAAAATTTAACTTGTTCGTTTTTGGTTAGAAATTCGCCTCTTTTAGTTTAAAAATTAACCATTTGGATGAAAAGTCAGGTATTTTACTGGAAATTCGTCTCTTTTGGTTGAAAATTAATCTTTTTGGCTCAAAAATCATTTTTCGGTTGAAAATTTAACTAATTTTTTAAAAATTCATTTTTCTTTTCTTAAAAATTGACCTTTTTAGTTGAAAATTCAACTATGTGTTTAAAAATGGACTTTTTTCTAGAAAATTATTCTTCTTGTTTGCAAATTCCTTTATTTTGGTAAAAAAAATCACTTCTTTGGTTAAAAATAGTTTTTTTTTTGGTTAAAAATTAATTTTTTAGTTGAAAACTCGACTTTTTGGTAGAAAATTAATCTTCTTGTTTGAAAATTCATCTTTTTGGTTGAAAATTCATTATATTTGTTTGCTAATTTAAGTATCTCGTTCAAACCTCCTTTTTTTTGGTTCAAAATTATTTTTTTAAATGAAAAGTTAACTATTTCATTTTTGGCTACAATTTTTTTTTGCAAATTCATTTCTTTTGATTAAAATTTAACTATTTTATTGACAATTTGTTTTTTGTTGTTGTTGAAAATTAATGTTTGAACTTAAAAATGAGGTATTTCATTTAAAATTCGTCTTTTTTGTTTAAATTCAACTGTTTTTTATTTAATATTAAAATCTTCTTTGGTGGGATATCAACTATTTCATTCTTCGTTGCAAATTAATCTTTTTTGGTTTAAAATTATACAACATTTTTTTAAAAAGTAATTTTTTGGTTAAAGATTCATTACTTTAGTTGAAAATTCATCTCAATGGCTGAAAATTCACTTCTTTTGTTGCAAATTGTATATATTGCTGAAAATTCAATTTTTTTGTCTGAAAATTTCACTTTTACATTTTTGGTTGAAACTTTATTTTTTCAGTTGAAAATTCAACAATTTTGTTGATAATTCGTTTTCTTTTAGTAGAAAATTTACCTTTTTTATATTTACGAAACATATATGATTATTTGAATATATATAATTTTTACAAGTATTCATATGAAAATTTAAGAAATTAAATTCAAAATAAATTTAAATTCCTCTTTGACCAACATTGAAATTTAACTACGAATTTCTTGGAAATTAAAAAAAAAAAAGAATTTAACAATTAAATTTGGAAAGCTCATTCTTAAATGTTTAATCCAATTTAGAAAAACCAAAATAAAAAAAAAAGAGCAAAGAAAAAGAAGGCAACCTCCAAATCCCTTTCCTTCCTCTTTTTTTTCTAGTCTTTTGTTATTTTTTTTTTTTAACCAAAATAGAAATCGGCAAACCTACGAATTTCACACTTTTTATTACTAATTGACCATTTTTCTATCTTGGGTTGTAAGAAAATGCCCATTTCAAAAGCGTTATAATTTTTTCCATTTATTATATAAGGCTCATTCGAATTAATTAAGAAGATTGTATCATTAATTAAGAAGATTAATTTGAAATTTTTAAATAATATCGGCTCAAAGGACCCCACTCCAAATGTACAGAAAATGTCTTTTAGTCAAAATGTCTAATTATGAATTTTTTCAATAATTTTCAACCAGCAGATCAATAATTCTAAAGAAAATTATCAGAAAAATGGACAGTTTTTACTCAAACAATTGCTAAACTTTCAATTTTTGCATGTATTTTAATAGAAAAATTCGACAATTATTGAAATGTTATCGTTCCCAAAAACTTGTTGCTAGATTTGGCTAGATGCCTCATATTTTGTAGATCAGATCCACTGAAACAAAAGTTTTGTACCCATGAACTTGACATATTCAGGATTTTGTGTATACAGGGTGTTTGGAGGTTCTTTTAACATCCCCTAAAATTCGAACAAGGAAATCTACATTTTCTAGAAACAAAAAACCACGCGATATTTTTTTATTAAACTATTGTAGCCGGAAAAATATTCCAAACAAATGTGAGAAACATCGCCAGGCAGGCAAAGTGTTTAAATTAATTTCAAGGGTTGTTTTTAACATACTTTAAATATTTCAAGGAATCTCAGGCCTCACAGACCGGTCCCTATATCCCCTATTGTACCCTATATTCAGTTATGGTCCCTAAAGTACCCTATTTTTAAAATTTGGTCCCTATGGTACCCTATTTGCAGCCTATAATGGAACTTTAAAAAAATTTATAAAAAGATCAAAGCTTCTAAGAGTCAGGAATTTTGAAAAAAGTAGCAAATCAGAGAATTTCTGTAAGAAGTAACTGCAAAAAATAATCAGGGCTGCCACACAGTCACTATTCGTCACTTTTTCTCTCAAATTACTTGTCTTTCAATAAATTAAGTCACTATTCAATTCAGGTCTATACCTACTTCTGAATTGTCTTGAATTCTTTTGAATTATTTAAGGGTATTTTCAAAGATTTCGAGAAATTTTTAATAGATTTCAATAATTTAAAGGGATTTTTAAGATTTTAGGGTATTTTTAACACTTCTAAGGCATTTTCAAGAGATTTTAATTTCTAATATTTTTGGTAATTTAAAAATATTCCAGGGAATAATTAATTAATTTAATTAATGTGAAGGGATCTCAAAGCGTTTGAAATAATTTAGGATCAAGAGTTTTCTAGAGTTTCGGAAGATATGTAACGATTTCACAGGACTTACAAGGTTTTAAGATATTTTAAAAGATTTCACGGGATTTTATAAGGTTTCCGAGGATTCCAATAATTGTAAGGGGTTTTAAAGCTCTCAAAGTATTTTAAAACATTTTCCAGGATTTCTGGAAATATCATCATACAATTTCACGGGATTTTATAATATTTTTGTGGATTTCAAAGAATTTATTCCCGAGAGGGTTGTAAAGACTTGAAAAGATTTGGAATTCACCCTGAATTCTTATTAATTTATCCTGAGTTCTTTTAAATTCTTTTGAATTCTTCTAAATTCACTTTAATTCTTCTAAATGTACTCAATCCTAGTCAATTCAATGGATTTTGTTGAATTGATTCTGAAGATCAATAGATAAAATGGTCAAATGATTTGAAATATTTGATGGCATATTCTCAAATCCCTTGGCATTTTCAAGAGCATTAAAAAATGTCAAAGGTTTTTAACAGATTTTAAAGGATTTAAAATGTTTTAGGTTTTTTAAACAGATTCCTTGGGATTTTTAATTAAGTTCGTTAATTTGAAGGGTTTTCAAAGCGTTTGAAATATTTTAGGATAAAGAGTTTTCTAGAGTTTCGGAAGATATGTAACGATTTCATAGGACTTACAAGGTTTTAAGATATTTTAAAAGATTTCACGGGATTTTATAAGGTTTCCGAGGATTCCAATAATTGTAAGGGATTTTTAAAGCTCTCAAGGTATTTTTACTAAATTTTCCAGGATTTTAAAGAATTTACTCACGAGGAGTGAGCTATTTCGTAGGGTTTCAAAGATTTAAAGAGATTTGAAATTATTTTTTGTAATTCACCCTGAATTCTTATTAATTTTTTCTTTTGAATGTTTTAAATTCCCTTGAATTCTACATTTACTCAATTCTACTTAATACAATGGATTTTTTTTTTAATTTTTCAAAGTTTTTATTTAATTGATCTTGAGGGTCAATTGATAAAATGAGCAATTGATTTAAAATATTTTAAGGTATTTTTTCAAATACCTTGGCATTTTCAAGAATTGTAAAAAATTTAGGAATATTCAAAGATTTTAAATTTTTAAAATATTTTAGTGTCTATTAAAAGATTCCCAGGCATTTTCAAGAGCAATAAACAATTTCACGGGATGTCCTAATAATTTTAAGGGATTTAAAAAATTTGCATGCGGTTTTAAAGAATTTCCTAGAATTTCGGAAAAAAATAAGGATTTTGCAGAACCTATACGGTTTTTAAGATATTTTCAAAAATTCTAAGGAATTGTATAAGATTTCCTAATGATTTCAATAATTTTAAGGGGTTTTAAAAACTCCCAAGGTATTTTAATAAATTTTTCAGGATTTTTAGAAATATAAAATTTCATAGAACTTCACAGGATATTATAATATTTTATTGGATTTCAAAGAATTCATTCACAAGAATGAATTCTTCTAAATTCACTCGATTCAATGGATTTTAAAAAAGTTTTTCTTTAATTCTTCATGAAGTCTTTCAAACTCATCCTAAATGCTTAGGCATTTCATCAAATTCTTCTAAATTCTCTTTAATTTGTCTAAACTCATTTCAAACTTACTCAATTCAATGAATTTTTAAATATTCTTGAATTGTTTTGAATTCACTTGATTGTTTTTTAACTTCAGTTTGATTTTGTATGAATTTTATCGAATTCTTCTCATTTTCCGTAAATTCCTCTAAATTCAATCAAATTTTATTATAATCAATGAAATTTTTTCGATTTTAAACATTTTTTCCGATTAATTTTAATTGTTTTGTAGTCATTAGTCTTTACTTTGGTTAGAAATTAGTAGGGTTTCAAAGATTTGACGATACATTAAATTTTTTTTGGAATTCACCCTGAATTCTTTTAATTTACTTGAATTCTTCGAAATGTACTCAATTCTATTTAATTCAACCTTGAATTCGTAGGCATTTAATCAAATTGTTTTGAATTCCCTTGCATTTTTCTAAGCTCATTTCAAAGTTGATGAATTCAATGAAGTTTTTTCATATTTTAAAATTATTTTTAATTCATTAAAATTTTTTTTAATTCACCTTGAATTTTTATGAATTTCATCAAATTTCATCGAATTCTTCTCGTTTCCCTTAAATTCCTCCAAATTAATTTCAATTTTACGGAAATCAATCGAATTTTTTCCAGTCCATTTTAATTCTTTTGAATTTAAGTTGAATTGTTTTGAAGTTTTATGAATTTATCCTTAATTTGTTACCCTTTGAACGCGAAAAAAGTACCCTATGAGCGTGACAAAAAGAACCCTTTGGTCCCTATATTTTATCCCATAGGGACTGTGAGGCGTGGAATCTGTATTATCATTAGAGAATAACAGAAAATACTTAACGTCTTTTCAGACCAGATGGAGCTATGAAAGAAAAATCATTTTAAATAATTTTTTTCTGCAAAAAGATCTCCGTAATTCTGTGGTTCGATTCCCAGCGGAGCGAAAGGAGATCTTTTTTTCAGAAAAAAATTAATTAAAATAATTTTTAATTCATATTTCTATCTAATCTGAAAAGACGTTAAATATTTTCTGTTATTCTCTAATGATAATACAGATTCCTTGAAAAATTTGATTTGTACCATCTAGCAAAATAATGCGTGTATTTTTGAAAAAAAATTATCTTTCTCGATCTCTCTAGTAGCTTAATGGGAAAGCATCTGACCGGAAATCAGTAGTTTTGTGGTTCGATTCCCAGCGAAGCGAAAGAAAATCTTTTTTCAAAAAAAAATTATTTAAAATCCTTCAAATATTCAAGCAAGGAACCCGTCATTTCCATAAAACCAAAACCACGGGATATTTTTTGATTAAACTATTTGGTCCGGAAATCCATTCAAAACAAATGTGAGAAAGATCGCCTGGCAGGTAAAGTGTTTAAATTCATCTTAAGGGTTGTTTTTAACATACTTTAAATATTTCAAGGAATCTGTATTATCATTAGAGAAGAACAAAATATTTAACGTCTTTTCAGACCAGATGGAGCTATGAAAGAAAAATTATTTTAAATAATTTTTTTCTGCAAAAAGATCTTCTCCGTAATGCTGTGGTTCGATTCCCAGCGGAGCGAAAGGAGAAGATCTTTTTCAGAAAAAAAATTAATTAAAATAATTTTTAATTTCTATTTCCAGATAGTCTGAAAAGACGTTAAATATTTTCTATTATTCTCTAATGATAATACAGATTCCTTGAAAATTTTTATTTGCACCATCTAGCAAAATAATGCGTGTATTTTTGAAAAAAGTTTCTTCTCTCGATCTCTCTAGTAGCTTAATGGGAAAGCACCTGACCGGAAATCAGTAGTTCTTTGGTTCGATTCCCAGGGGAGCGAAAGAAAATCTTTTTTCAGAAAAAAATTATTTAAAATCCTTTAAATATTCAAGCAAGGAACCCGTCATTTCCAAAAAACCAAAACCACGGGATATTTTTTGATTAAACTATTTGGGCCGGAAATCCGGAAATAGTTGAAAATTCAACTATTGATTTGAAAATGTATGTATTTTCTCGAAAATTGGTCTTTTTTTTTTGGTAGAAAATTAATTTTGTTTATTAAAAATCGTCGTTTCGGGAAAGACTTCATCTTCGTAGATTACAAGTTAAAGTATTTGGTTAAAAATTCAACTCTTTGGTTGAAAATTTATCTCTTTTGTTGAAAATTGTTTTTCTTTCTGTGTTGAAATATTAATTATTTAATTTTTCGTTGGGAATGCATTTTTGTGTTGAAAATTCAACTGTTTTTGGTTGAAGTTTAATTTTTTTTGTTCAAAAATACGACTATTTGGCTGAAAGATCATTTTTGTAATTAGAAAATCAACAGCAAAGAATGATTGGATTGAAAAAATGTTTTTAAATTGTTGTTAAAGTTGAAAAATGAGAAACTTTGAAATATTTTTGATTGCAGCGTCGTGAGTTACATTCTTCGTTGCGAATTCATCTTTCTTTAGTTGAAAATTCACTTACTTGGTTAAAAGTTAAACTCTTTTGCTAAAAATTATTTTTTTGGTTGGAGATTCATAATTTTAATTGAAAATTCATCTCTGGTTGATAATGTAACTACTTTATTGAAAATAAATTCTGTAAACTAAAAATTTAACTATCTTAGTAGAAAATTTTACTATTTTGCTGAAAATCCCTTTTTTTTGTTTGTTAAAAACTAGATTTCTAACAGACAATTTAATCATTCGATTTTTGAATTAATCTTTTTTCGGTGAAAATTCAACTATTTGGTTGAAAATTGATATTTTTTATTCTGAAATTAAACTAGTTATTTGAAAATTTATGTACTTTGTGAAAAATTCGCCTTTTTTGTAGAAAATTAATCTTCATGATTGAAAATTCATCTTTTTTATATAAAATTCAACTATTCCAGTTGAAGATTCATCACTTTAGTTGAAAATTCGTCAGTTTGGTGGAAAATTAATTCCGTCAACTGAAAATTTCAGTGTCCATTTTTGGTTGAAAATTGATCTTTTCTTGTTCAGAATTCAGCAATTTGGATGCAAATTTGTCTTTTTCAATTAAAAATTCAACTAGTTTTCAACAAAAAATGGAATAGTTAAATTTTCAGTTTAAAAAATTTATTTTCAACCACAGTGATGTATGTTCAACTAAAATGACAAAGCTTCAACTGTAATAGTTTAATTTTCGAACTAAAAAAATAAATTCTCAACGCAGAAGATTAATTTCTACCAAAAAAAGACGAATTTGCAAGAAAATAGACGAATTTTCAAATAAGAAAGATAAACTGTTAACCAAAGATTGACTGGTTAAGTTTCTAGTTGAAAAAAGTAATGATCAACCAAAAAGATGAATTTCCAACTAAAATGAAAAATACTTACATTTTCAAAGAAAGAGATAAGTTTTAAACTAAAATTATGAATCTTCAACTGGAATAGTTTAATTTTAAACCAAAAAGATGGTATAAATTAATCTTCTTGGTTAAAAATTATTATTTTTAAATTCAACTATTCCAGTTGAAGATTCATCATTTCAGTTGAAAATACATCACTTTGGCTGAAAATTAATTTTTTAAACTGAAAATTTAACTATTCCATTTTTGGTTGAAAACTGATCTTTTTTAGTTTAAAATTCAACTATTTGGTTGTAAATTTGTCTTTTTTAGTTCAAAATTCATCTTTTCGGTCAAAAATTCAACACTATTTTGTTTAAATTGAAGATTCATCATTTTAGTAGAAAATTCATCTCTTTGCTTGACAAATAATCTTCTTTTGTTGAAAATTCGTCTTTTTTGGTATAAATTAATCTTCTTGGTTGAAAATTATTATTACTATTATTTTTAAATTCAACTATTTCAGCTGAAGATTCATCGTTTCAGTTGAAAATACATCACTTTGGTTGAAAATGAATTTTTTAAACTGAAAATTCAACTACTTCATTTTTGGTTGAAAACTGATCTTTTTTAGATTAAAATTCAACTATTTGCTTGAAAATTTGTCTTTTTTAGTTCAAAATTTATCTTTCGGGTCAAAAATTCAACTATTTGGTTCAAAATTATTATTATTTTTTAAATTGAAGATTCATCATTTTAATTGAAAATTCACTTTAAGTATTACATTTTTGGTGGAAAATTTACTTTTTTTGATAGAAATGTAATATTTTTCGTTAAAAAATGATCTGTTTATTAGAAAATTTAACTATTCTA
>CAKNYM010050992.1:130748-164885 GCA_932195095.1 Andricus curvator
CAACCAATAAGATGAATTTTTAACAAAGTACATGAATTTTCAACCAAATATTTGAATTTTTAAAGGAATTTCTAATCAAAAGGATGAATTAGTCACCAAGAAGATTAAATATTCTCCCACAAAATTCGAGTTTTCAATAAAATACAGGAATTTTAAAGCAGATATTTGAATTTTCAACTTAAGAAGATAAATTTTGAACCAAAAATGTATGAGTTAAATTTTCAGTTAAAACAATTAATTCTCATCTAGAAAATATTATTGGCAACAAAAGAATTAAATTTTGGAACAAAAAAAGGAGGTTTCAACTAAAATGATGAAACATCAACCAAATAAATGCATTTTTAACAAAGTAGTTCCACTTCCAAAAAAGTAGTTGAATTTTCTACCAAAAAAGGTGAATTCTCAACGAAAAACGTGATATATTATATTTCAACCACAAAAAGGATTTTAATTTTATACCAAAAATAGTTGAATTCAATCAAAAAAGATGAATTTTCCACAAAATATTTTAAATCCTCAACCAAAACAGATTAATTTTCAACCAAATTTTTACGATTTTCAACCATAATAATAAAATTAATTTAAACTTTAATTTACCGAAAATTCCCTGACTTTCTGGAATTACCTGACCTGTAGTAACTCTCTAATTTAAAAAAAGTATATGTTTATTTCACTCTAGAATATTTTTGTAAAAATATATGTATTAAGTGTTATATATATTTTTTTAAGCAATAAATGCTTTAAATTCTTTTAAATGCTTTATAAATGCTCTGTTCGAGCTTAAATGCTGAGCATATTCTCGAGAGCATTTTCTCAACATAAATTCTTGATCATTTAAGAACTCCATGTCTAGGTTTCAATTTTTGTATTTTATGAACAAGAAGGCTGTGCTATTAATATTTCGTAAAAATTTTTTTTTTATAATCTATGTATTTTTATCCTCATGAAGATATGAAATAAATTTAAGCTATTTTTAAGAAAAGGACTCGTTATCTTTTAATTTTCCTATTGAAATTATTTAAAATTATGAAATGAAATAAATTACGGGAAGAAATTTAAGTGTGTTCGAGCTTAAGTTTAAAAAAAAACTTTTTCCTTAAGGTGAAATGGGAAATATTTTCCAAATTTGTTTAAAACATAAAAGTAGTCCCGTAAACGAAGAAGAAAATAATCCTGGTGGTTTTTTTCATATTCACGAAAAATATCAAGACTTTTTAAACTTAGGAATGAAAATTCATATAAATTCTGTTAAATTACACTATTTTTCTACTATTTCGAAAAAAAATCAGACTAAAGACACTATTTTCTCATAATTATCCACTAATGCCACTATTTCCTTACTTTTTCTTAAAAAATATTTTTGTACTTCTCTAATTTGCTACAAATTGTTTAAATGGCTGATTAGTGAACGTCCATAATTTTTAATTTTCAATCCAGAAAAATGAGCTTTTAACAAAACAGCTGAACTTTCAACCAAATAGTTAAATTTTCAACTAAAAAGATGTTGAATTTCCAAGCCAGAAACTAATTTGCACCAAAAAATGTAATTATTTTATATTTAAACCAAAAAATATTTTTCTTTTAAATCAGAAACAGTTGCATTTAACCGAAAAGTACGAATTTTCAACTGAATACTTGAATCCTCAACTAAAAGAAATTAATTTTCAACTATACAGCTGAATTTTTAACAAAAAATTGATTTTCTACCAAAAAAATCTAACAAAATACATTTTTAGTTGAATTTTTAACTAAAAAAGATCAATTTTCAACCAAAAATCGAATAATTAAATTCTCAGTTAAAAAAATTAATTTTCAATAGAAAGAAAACGAATTTTCTATAAGACTGTTGAATTTTCAAGCTGAAGAGACGAATTGTCTACAAAACAGTTGCATTTTTAACTTGGAAATACGAATTTTCAACAAAACACATACATTTTTAATCAAATAGTTGAATTTTCTACCAGAAAGACAAGTTTTCCACAAAATACATAAATTTTAAACCAAATAGTTTAATTTTCTACAAAAAAAAAAAAACGAATTGTCAACAAATTACATACATTTTCAACTAAATTTTCTGAACAATGGATGTGATGTTAGTCCAAATTTTATTTTATTAATTTTTAATTTATATTTTGTTCGTTTTTAAAGTTTGTTAAATAAATAGTTGAATTTTTAAACTGAGAAATGTAAATTTTTAAACACGAATGGTGTAGTTAAACTTTTATTGAGGATAATTAATTTCCAATAAAAAAAATGAATTTTCTACAAAATAGTTTCATTTTGTACCAAATAGTTGAATTTCCAAGTCAAAAAGACGAATTTTCTATTTTTTAAAGTTGAATTTTCAAGCCGAGAATATGGATTTATGAGAACTAAAAACAGATTTAACCAACAAGACGATATTTCAACAAAATATTTGAATCTTTAACTAAAACAGATTAATTTTCAACTATACAGTTGCATTTTCAATAAAAAAATTGATATTTCTACCAAAAAAGACAAATTTTCAATAAAATACATCAATTTCCAACCAATTAATAGTTAAATTTTCTACCAAATTGTTTAATTTTCGAGCCGAAAATACGAATTTTCTACAAAACATTTGAATTTTCATAAAAAAGTTAATTTGCAACCAATCAATTGAATTTTCAACCAAATAGTTAAATTTTCAGTTTAAAAAAGTCATTTTTAACCAAACAAAACACGTATTTTCAAATAAAAAATGTGAATCTTCGCCAAAAAAATGAACTTTTAAGAAAGTAGTAACATTCAACCGAGAAGTTGATATTTCAATAAAAAAGGTTTCAATTTAAATTAAAAAACAGTTGTTTTTAACAAACAAAGATGAATTTTCAACAAAATACATAAATTTCCAACCAAATAGTTAAATTTTCTACCAAATTGTTTAATTTTCGAGCCAAAAATACGAATTTTCAACAAAACATTTGAACTTTCAACAAAAAAGTTAATTTAAAGCCAATCAATTAAATTTTCAACAAAATAGTTAAATTTTCTGTTAAAAATAATATTTTTTAAACAAATAAAACACGAATTTTCAAATAAAAAATGTGAATCTTCGCCAAAAAACGAACTCTTAAGAAAGTAGTAACATTCAACCGAAGAGTAGATATTTCAAAAAAAAAGTTTTTAATTTAAATTAAAAAACAGTTCTTTTTAACAAAAAAAGATGAATTTTCAACAAAATACTTGAATCCTCAACTAAAACAGATTAATTTTCAAGCAAACAGTTGCATTTTAATCCAAAAAAATATGAACTTTCAACAAAATACATCAATTTTCAACAAAATAGTTAAATTTTTTACCAAATTGTTTAATTTTCGAGCCAAAAATACGAATGTTCAACAAAACATTTGAACTTTCAACAAAAAAGTTAATTTAAAGCCAATCAATGAAATGTTCAACAAAATAGTTAAATTTTCTGTTACAAACAATATCTTTTAAAGAAATAAAACACGAATTTTCAAATAAAAAATGTGAATCTTCACCAAAAAAATGAACTTTTAAGAAAGTAGTTCAACATTCAACCGTGAAGTTGATATTTCATTAAAAAAGATTTTAATTTAAATTAAAAAACAGTTGGTTTTAACAAAAAAAAAGAATTTTCAACAAAATACATCAATTTAAAATGAAATAGTTAAATTTTATACCAGACTGTTTAATTTTCGAGCCGAAATTCGAATTTTCTACAAAACAGTTGAATTTTCACCCCAAAAATGTGAATTTTCAACCGAAACCGATTAATCTTATCCAGACAGTTGCATTTTTAACCAAAAAAGATCAAATTTCTACAGAAAGAAATTTTCAATAAAAATATGTTAGGCAAGAAAGAAACAAAATTTCAATCAAATTGTTGAAATCAAACCAAAAAGACGAATTTTCAACAAAACATTGGAATTTTCTACCAAGAAGTATGAATTTTTGACAAAATTGTTGAATTTTGAACCAAATAATAAAATTTTTGAATAAAAACGATAAATTCTTAACGAAAAATTTAATAGTAGACTTTTCAACCGAGAAGAATGAACTTTCATCTAAAAATAGTTTGATTTTTTTATTGGTTTCTATAAAATGATTTCGCATTTGAGTGAAATAATATGAAAAAATAGAGAGACTGCGGTCTCCGATAAATAAATAGGAATTTTGATAATTTATAGACTAAGAAATAACATTTTAAGTATCCATTGAAGTTTTTTAATACTTCAAAAAATGTATAACACTATTTACATTATTTTTTATCTCTACAGTGACAGGGTGGCCGCTGGACCGGAAAACAGGGAATTTTATGAGACCGGAAAAAACCGGGAAATGAAAGTGAATTTATTTTTTGACCGGGAATTTTACAAATTTTTAGAAAAAATCTGTCCAACTTTGATTTCAACCGTTTTAAATAATTAGTTATATTGTTATCTTTTTAAATCATGATATCATTCAGTTTAGAATGTGTAATTCGAAAATCTTTCACTTAAAAAATTTTCCAGTTTAGATTTTATTTTTAAGCATACATTTTAATTTAAAGAATTTAAAAATATTTTTAGTTGATCAACTGTGAATATAAATTAATTAAACATTTTTAAAATCGAATTGTACTTTAAGATTTAAAAAGTGAATAATAATTGATTTTACAAGACGATTCGAAATCAGTTCATAATTTTAGAATTTCCAGATTCTAGCGTTAAAAATTAAACTGTTTCACTTCGAAAGTCTTATTAGTTAAACAAATTTAAACTTTATAAACTGTTTTCAATTTTAAAATAACTTCGAAATAATATATTCATAATTAAAGGCTTGTATTAAATTTCAAATATTATTGCAGTCTAAAATATTCCATTTTTAAACCAGTCAATTTGAAATTTGTTGATTAAGAAAATGAACAATTACTTAATATTTAGAATTATCTGACTGTACATTTAAAATTAGTAATTAGAAATTAAATATTCAAAACTAGACAAAAAAACTAAACTTTGAACGTTACAATTTTAATTTTTCTTTTTAAAACAATTTAATTTGTAAGTTAAATTGTTGAATGATGTATAAATAACAATTGAACACCCATTATTCTTAGAAAAAATTCGAGTATGTTGAAGAGATTTTTAGAAGTTCTGAAAAAAATCAATATTAATTAAAAATTTGAAATTATTTCAAAGAATTTAAACGAACTGTCTAAGTGTACCGACAAAATCCGGCTACTCGTACCGAAATTTCGGTGCAAATATCCCACGGCCTAATTTAAAACAAAATATAGATTTTGGCAGATTTCCAACAAAAAATTTAGAATTCTAAATTTTTTGTTTGCTTTGAAAAATTCTTGAAAAGCTATAGCTTTTAGGAAATTTGAAAATGATTTTTTATTTTGAAAAATTAATTTTAAGAGAATATTCAGAAAGATTTAGAAAGATTTGCAAAATTATCAAAAATGAATGTGGAAGATTTTAATGAATTTTTTTTTAATTGGCAGGACTTTAAAAAAATGTTTAGGACAAATTCGAATCATTTTAAAAGGTGTTTACAAGTTCTAAAAAATGTTCGAAAATAATTTAAAATTAATGTATAGAATTCCTGAAAATAAAACAAGAATTTAACGATGAAATTTGGATAACCACCATAAAATGCTCCTATTGCAATTCCTAAAAACAAAAAAAAATTGTTTCTTTGGACAAAAATAAAAAAGAGGAAAGAAAAATTAGAATTCTATACATTAACTTGAGTATTGGACATTAAATGGGATTTTGAATTTGATTTAATCTAATTTAAAATTCTTAAATTTCAGTTATTTGAAATTTGAAAAATGTAAAACAACGTATAGATATTTCAAGATTTTGAAATAAAAATTCGAAGTATTTTAAGGATTTTAAAACTATTTAAAAGAAAAACGTAATCGTTCAATTTTTTATTTTTCTAGCTTAAGATTGCTTAAAATTATGTAATTTTGCAAATTTTTTAATTCATTGATTGATTCTTCAGTTTAGAGCAGCGAAAATGATAACGTGGATTTATATTTTTGGAACTGAATCTGCATCTTTGAACTCTAAAATTTGTAAAAGCTTCAAATTTTTAATTTTTCAGTTTAACTGCATTTAATTTAAAATTGTTCAGTTGAAAAGTGTTAGTAGCTTCCATTTTATGCGTGTAAAATTTGAGCATTTGAATACAACATTTTTGAATTAAAAAACTTTAAAACTTAAGAAGTTTAAAATTCAAGAGTTTCACTTTGAGTGTTTAATTTGCAGTACAGTTTTTATTACTTCAAATGGAAATTTTTTTATCTTTAGTGTTCCATTTTTTTTAATTTCATTGATCGTGAAAAATTTTTGCGAACCGGGAAAAAACTGGGAAAAGACCGGGCATTTTTTTCTTTGATTAAAAAGGCCACCCTGAGTTTAATTTGAATTAATATTCTATGTATTATGAATTTTAATCTCTCATTATAGGTTCTCAGATTATTCTTAATATTACTGATTTTTTGTACATTCTCAGAAAAAATTGTTTAAATAATTTAAACGCTTGTGTACTCTTTGTCAAATTTATTGTATAAAATAAAATTTTTGATGTTCAATTTGTTTAGGTCAAAATGAGTTCGATACTTGAGGAAACGGATATTTCAGTCAATGAAAAAATGGAGACAGATCAAGTCAACAATAACGAACCAAATGCAGATTGTTCAAAAACATATTTAGAGGACTCAAAAATATTAAAAAATACGTCACTAAATGAAATGACAATGAATTTGAGTCAATTCAAGGATAATGAAGCAGATGCAGATCTTTTGAAAATTTATACACACGATTTACAGATGTACAAAGATCCACCAATAGGTCAAATTACGTTGGAAAAATTTGAGCAATTAGGTGCTCAAAGACTTGAAAGTAAGAAGAGATTACAGTTATATATGTATAATTAATTTCCATTATCCATCAAATCCTATATTAAAAAGCGCATGGCGCCATTTTCGATTATTTCTCGAAATAACTCGAAACAATTTGAAACTATTGTTGTCCGGAAACTCGTATTTATGATTGGTTGGAGCTGTCGTTCCTTTTTCCCAATTTAAATGAAAAAGTTTGCAAACTTCAGACTTATGAGAAATTTAAGGTTATTTAAATAATATATATGCAATAATAATAATAATCAATGGAACAAAGGTGCCCAGGGCTTTGATATAAAAAATGTAATGTGTAGATTTTTGAAGATTTCTAAAAAAAGAAGCTTTTTAAGAATTATAAAATGTTTCAAAATAATGGAAAACAATCCCAAAATTCCTGGGAAAATTTAAACTGATTTTTTATTTTGAAAAATTAATTTTAAGAGAAAATTGACAAAGATTTCGAAACGTTTTAAATTATATCCTAAAATTTCGAAAAAGAATGTGAACGATTTTAAAGAAAAATTTTTTACATAGCAAGATTACAAAGTTTTATGAAGAAATTCGAGTAAGTTTAAGAGACATGTATAAGTTTTAAGAAGATTCAAAGTTAATTTAAAAATTGAAAACATTTCCAAAAAGTTTTAAAAAATGTACACATTTTTTAATGTTTGTAAATAAAAATTTTGAAGATTCTTAAGGATTTTGAAAGGTTTCATGATAAGAAAGAAAAAATTCTCAACATTCATGGGAAAATTTAAACTGATTTTTTTTTAAAAACTCATTTTAAGAGAATATGGGAGATTTGAAGGCAATTTTTTTAATTTTTCAGAATTTTGAGAAAAAATGTGAAAAAACGACCAATTTTGAAAGATATTTAGAAGGTTTCAAAGTTTTGGAAATGGTTAAAAAATAATGTGGAATTTAAAAATATTTTCAAACACTCCAAACAAAATGTAAATTTTTGAAGATTTCAAAAAAACTTTCGAAGCTTTTTAAGATGTATGAAAAGCTTCAAACAAAATTTTTTTTGAGATTCTTTGGAAAATGTTTAATAACTTTTTATTTACAAAAATTAATTTTTAAAGACAATTTGAGGGCAATTTTTTTAATTTTGAAAGATTTTTCAAACTTTTAGGAATAGTTCGAGTTAGTTTAAAAGATATTTAGGTATCTTCTAAACTTTTAAAAGTCCTAAATATCTTTTAAATTGACTCGAATTTTTCCTAAAATTTTGCAACATCTTGAAAAAAATGATACTCTTTTGACACATCTGAAATATTTAAAAATTGTTTGGAATTTTCTCAAGTATCTTAGGAAAATTATATATTTATATAACCTTACAAAAAATAAAATAAATTACTTAGAAAAGAAATAATTATTCTAAATTTTTATTTTGTATTCAAAATTATTCATCCCCTAAAATTATAATTTGGGTGGAAAACCCATGTTCGTGATTGGATGAAGTTTTCATTTTTTTGCCGCTTGAAAAAAGTCTGCAAACTGCAGGTTTATGAGAAATGTAGGGTTGTCTCAATAATATATATATTCAATAATAATAATCAATGTAAGAAAGTTATCCAGCATTTTGATATACAAAATGTAATTTGTAGATTTTTGAAGATTTCAAAAATGAAAAAGCTTTTTAAGATTTCTAAAAGGTTTCAAGATACTAAAAAAATTTCTTAAAATTCGTGGGAAAATGTAAACTGATTTTTTAGTTTGAAAATAACTTTTAAGAGAAAAATGACAAAGATTTCAAAAGATTTTTAATAATTTTTTAAAATTTTGAAAAAGAATGGGAACGATTTCAAGCAAAATCTTTCAATTAGCAAGATTACAAAGATGTATAAAAATGCGACTAAGTTTAAGTTTAGGACATTTCGAAATGTTAAAAAGATTCAAATTAATTTAAAAGTTGAAAATATTTCAAAAGTTTTAAAAAATGTACATTTTTAAATATTTGGAAATTTTTTTTGAAGATTTTTAAGGATTTTAAAAGGATTCACGATAATAAAAAAAATTTCTTAGAATTCATGGGAAAATTTGAACTAATTTTTTATTTTGAAAAACTAATTTTAAGAGAATATTTAAAAACATTTTAAAAGATAACAAAAGGTTTCTCAAATCGTCATAACAGATTCTGGAAGATTTTAAGGCAATTTTTGAAATTTTTCAAAATTTTGAGAAAATTTATGGAAGAATTCGAATAATTTTAAAAAAGATTTAGAGGTTTTAAAAGTTTTGGAAATAGTTGAAAAAAATAATTTGAAATTTGACAATATTTCAAGAAATTTTAAACAAAATGTAAATTTTTGATGGATTTGAAAATTTTTTTTGAGATTTTTGAGAAGTTTAAGAGGCTTCAAGAAAAAAAATTTCTTGAAATTCGTGAGAAAACTGAAAATGATTTTTTATTTTGAAAATAAATTTTAAGAGAAAATTTACAAATATTTCAAGAGGTTTTAAATTATTTTATAAAATTTCGAAAAAGAATGGGAAAGATTTTCAAGCAAAATCTTTTTATTAGCAAGATTGCAAAATTTTATACGAAATTTGAAAAGAAAATTTCAAAGGTTTCACGATAATAAAAAATATGTCTCATAATTCATAAGATGATTTAAACTGATTTTTTATTTTGAAAAATTAATTTTGAGATATTATTTTAAAAAAATTTTAACATTTCGAAATATTTCAAAAATTGTTAAAACAGAATCTGAAAGATTTGAAGGCAAGTTTTTTAATTTTTCAGAATTTCAAGAAAAATTTTGGAAGATTGCGGAGAATTGTAAAAGATAAAATTTAGAAGGTTTAAAAGTTATCAAAATGGTTAAAAAATGATTTTAAGTTTGAAAACATTTGCAAAAATTTTAAACAAAATGTAAATTTTTGAAAATTTTGAAAGAAATTTCAAAGCTTTTTAAGAAGTTTGAGAGGTTTCAAGAAAATAAAAATAAATAAAAATAAAAAATTTCTTGAGATTCCTGGGAAAATTTTCAATTACTTTTCATTTGGAAAAATTAAGTTTTAAGTAAAATTCGAAAAAGTTTCAACATATTATTATAATTTCAAAATATTTCTACAAATTTCGAGAATATCTGGAAGATGTAAGGGAAATTTTTTTTCATTTTGAGTTTAAGAGATATTTATCATTTAATCTTCTAAAAGTCCTTAATATCTTTCAAACTGCCTTGAATTTTTCCTAAAATTTTTCAAAATCCTGAAAAATAAAAAATTATACTTTTTCGACGTATCTGAAAGCTTCAAAATAAATTTTGAATTTTCTCAAGCATTTTAGGAAAATTATATATTTATTCAACTTTAAAAACAAATGAACAAATAAACTCAAAAAATAAATGTTTGTTTGAGATATTTATTTTGTATTTTAAATTATTTATCCCCCAAAAATAATAATTTGGGTGAATTTTTTTTTCTTTCATGATAAAAATGCAACTGATTGAAAATTAATCTTCTTTGGTCGAGGATTCAACTACTTTTTTGGAAATTCATTTTTTTTACTAAACATTCTACATTTTAGTCAAAAATTCATCTCTCTGGTTGACAATGTCACTATTTCATTGAAAATTCGTTTTTTTTTAGTAGACAATTCATCTATTTCATTAAAAATTTATATTTTCGTATAAAAAATTGAACAGTTTTGTAGAAAATTTGTCTCTTTTTTAAAAAACGTAATATTTTTTGGTTTAAAATGCAACTGGTAGAAATTATTTTTTTTTGTTGGAGATTCAGCTATTTTCTTCAGAGTTTGCTTTTTTTTGCATGAATTCAACTATTTTTAAATTAAAAGTTGAATCTTTGTTGGCTAAATATCATTTATGTTATCTGAATAATATATTCAATAATTTGATAATAATAATAATAATAATAATCAACGGAACAAAGGTCTTGAACACTTTAAAATACAAAAGATAATGTTTTCTGTTTAAGAAATATAAGATAGAAAAGTATCTGTTAATTGCTAAAGTTTTCCTAATTTTTTAGTTACAAATATTTTAAACACATTATAATTTCCAAGAGTTAAGAACAATATGTTGAATTTATATTAAATTTTTGATTCAAGTTTTTGATCTCAAAAAATGTTTATTGTTGATCCACAAAATTAAACATCTCTTTCGAGATTTCGAAAATTATGCATGCGCGCGCGTAGCGCGCTTTTGCTACTTGTCCTATATTAAAAAGCGCATGGCGCCATTTTCGATTATTTCTCGAAATAACTCGAAACAATTTGAAACTATTGTTGTCGGGAAACCCGTGTTCCTGATTGGATGAAGCTTTAATTTTTTTGCCATTTAAAAAAAAGTCTGCCAATTTCAGAATTATGAGAAATGTAAGGTTATCTAAATAATATATATTCAATAATAATAATCAATTTAAGAAAGGTGTCCAGCATTTTGATATACAAAATGTAATTTGTAGATGTTTGAAGATTTCAAAAACAAAGAAGCTTTTTAAGAATTTTAAAAAGTTTCAAGATAATAAATTTTTTTTTTTAATTCTGGTAAATGTTAACAGATTTTTCATTTTGAAAATGAATTTTAGGAGAAAATTGAGAAAGATTTCAAAAGATTTTAAATTATTTTTCAAATTTTTGAAAAAAGAATGGGAAAGATTTTCCACCAAAATCTTTCAATTAGCAAGATTACAAAGATTTATAAAAAAAAAATGCGAGCAAGTTCATGACATTACGAAATTTTAAAAAGATTCAAAATTTATTTAAAAGTTTAAAATATTTCAAAAGTTTAAAAAAATGTACATTTTTGAATATTTGGAAACAAATTTTGAAGCTTCTTAAGGATTTTGAAAGGATTCACGATAATAAATCAATTTATTTTATTTTATTTTCCAAATTTTTAAAAAAAGAATGGGAAAGATTTTCAAACGAAATATTTCCATTAGCAAGATTGCAAAATTTAATAAAGAATTTGAAACAGAATTTCAAAAGGTTTCACGTTAGTAAAAAATATTTCTCATAATTCATGGGATAATTAAAACTTAATTTTTATTTTGAAAAATTAATTTTAAGGTAATATTTTTAGTAAAATATTTTAACATTTCAAAAGATTTCCTAAACTGTCGAAACAGAATCTGGAAGATTTCAAGGCAAGTTTTTTAATTTTTCAGAATTCAAGAAAAATTTTGGAAGAATTCGAAGAGTTTTAAAACATATATTTAGAAGGTTTAAAAGTTTTGAAAATGGTTGAAAAATGATTTTAAGTTTGAAAAGAATTCCAAATATTCTAAACAAAATGTGAATTTTGGAAGATTTTGAACAAAATTTCGAAGCTTTTTAAGAAGATTGAGAGGTTTCAAGAAAATAAAATGTTTCTTGAGATTCCAGGGAAAACTTTTAATTACTTTTTATTTTGAAATATTAATTTTTAAAGAAAATTTGAAAAAGTTTCAGAATCCTTCAAAATATTATTATAATTTCAAAATATTTCTACAAATTGCGAAAATATCTTAGAGATTTAAAGGCATTTTTTGTAATTTTGAATGATTTTTCAAAATTTGAGGAATATTTCGAGTCAATTTCTAAAGAGCCTAAATATCTTTCAAACCGTCTCGAATTTTTCCTAACATTTTTCAACTCCTGAAAAACAAAAAATTATACTTTTTTTGACATATCTAGAAGCTTCAAAAAGAATTTTTAAATTTCTCAAGAATCTTAGGAAAATTATATATTTATTCAACTTTAAAAACAAATAAACTTAAAGAGAAATGTTTGGCAGAGATTATTATTTTGTATATTAAATTATGTATCCCCCAAAAATAATAATTTGGGTGAATTTTTTTTTCTTCAATGGCTGAAAAATATTTTGAAGATAAAATTTAAATCATCTGGTTGCAAATTCGTCTTTTTAGGTTGAAAATTAATCTGTTTTTGTTGAGAATTCCACTATTTTGTTGAAAATTTGTGTTTCCCGGTTAGAAATGCAACTCATTCAAAATTAATTTTCTTTGGTCGAGGAATCAACTACTTTGTTCAGAATTCATTTTTTTTTTACTAAAAATTCATAATTTTAGTCTAAAATTCATCTCTTTGGTTGAGACTGAGACTATTTCGTTGAAAATTCATCTTTTTGGTAGAAAATTCATCTATTTCATTAAAAATTCATATTTTCCTTTTAAAAAATTGAACTGTTTCATAAAAAAATTTGTCTCTTTTTTAAAATACTTAATCCTCTTTTAGTTTGAAATGCAATTTTTGAAGATTTCGAAAAAAATATCGCTTTTTAAGAAGTTTAAAAGGCTTCAAGAAAGTAAAAACAAAACTTCCTTACAATTTCTGGGAAAATTTAATCTGAATTTTTATTTTGAAGATAAATTTAAAGAGAAAATTGACTAAGGTTTCCAAAGATTTTAAATTATTTTCTAAAATTTCGAAAAATAATGGCGAAGATTTTTAAGCAGAATCTTTCGATTAGCAAGATTTAAAAATTTTATAAAAAATTTGAAAAAAATTTTTCAAAAGGTTTCACGATAATAAAAAATATTTCTCATAATTCATAGGATAATTTAAACTGATTTTCTATATAAAACAATTAATTTTAAGATAATATTTGAAAATAAATTTTGTATTTTAGGGGATTTCTAAAATTGTCAAAATAAGATCTGGAAGATATCTAAGATTTAATTTTTCAGAATATCAAGAAAAATTTTGGAAGAATTCGAAAAATTTTAAAATATATTTAGAAGGTTTCAAAGTTTTGAAAATGGTGAAAAAATGATTTTAAGTTGGAAAAGATTTCCAAAAATTTTAAACAAAATGTAAATTTTTGAAGATTTCGACAAAAATTTTGAAGCTTCAAGAAAATAAAAAAAGCTTTCTTAAAATTCCTGGGTAAATTTTCAATTATTCTCGAAAATTTCGCAAAATCTTTCCATTAGCAAGATTAAAAATTTTTTAAAAATACAAAAAAAAATTTAAAAAGGTTTCACGATAATACAAAATATTTCTCATAATTCATGGGATAACTTAAACTGATTTTTTATTTTGAAAATTGAATTTGAAGATAATATTTAAACAAAATTTTAACATTCCAAAAGATTCCCAAAATTGTTAAAACAGAATTTGGAAGATTTGAAGTCAAGCTTTTTAATTTTTCAGAATTTCAAGAAAAATTTTGAAAGAATTCGAAGAATTTAAAAAGATATTTAGAAGGCTTAAAAGTTTTGAAAATGGTTAAAAAATGATTTCAAGTTTGGAAAGATTTCCATATTTTTTTAAACAAAATGTAAATTGAAGATTCCCAAGAAAAAATTCGAATTTTTTAAAGAAGTTTGAGAGGTTTTAAGAAAATAAAAAAATTGCTTGAGATTACTGGGAAAATTTTTAATTACTTTTTATTTTGAAAAATTAATTTGAGAAGAAAATTTGAAAAAGTTTCAAAATATTATTATGATTTCAAAATATTTCTGAATTTTTTAAAAATTTTAGCCACAAAATTAAGCATCTCTTTCGAGATTTCTAAAAATATGCATACGCGCGCGTAGCGCGCTTTTGCTACTTGTCCTATATTAAAAAGCGCATGGCGCCATTTTCGATTATTTCTCGAAACTATCTCGAAAATATTCGAAACAATTTAAAACTATTGTTGTCAGGAAACCCGCATTTATGATTGGATGAAGCTGTCGTTCCTTTTTTTCCCATTCAAAATAAAA
This sequence comes from Andricus curvator, assembly GCA_932195095.1. Taxonomy (NCBI): domain Eukaryota; kingdom Metazoa; phylum Arthropoda; class Insecta; order Hymenoptera; family Cynipidae; genus Andricus; species Andricus curvator. The sequence continues at coordinate 145,312 of CAKNYM010050992.1, forward strand.
AGTCTGCAAACTTCAGGCTTGTGAGAAATGCAAGGTTATCTGAATAATATATTCAATAACAATAATAATTAATGGAACAAAGGTGCCCAGCACTCTGATATAAAAAATGTAATGTCTAGATTTTTAAAGATTTATAAGAAAAGAAGCTTTTTGAGAATTTTAAAATGTTTCAAGAGAATGAAAATATTTCTTAAAATTCCTGGGAAAAATTAAACTGATTTTTGAATTAAAAAAATTAATTCTAAGACAAAATTGACAAAGATTTCAAAACATTTTTAATTATTTCCTGAAATTTCGAAAAAGAATATGGACGATTTTAAAGCAAAAATGTTCAATTGGAAAGATTTCAAAGTTTTATAACAAATTTGAGACATTTAGAAATTTCAAATAGATTCAAAATTAATTAAAAATTTGAAAACATTCCAAAAAAGTTTAAAAAAACATACATTTTTGAATATTTGGAAATAAAAGTTGTGAAGCTTCTTAAAATTTTTGGAAAAATTATAAGTATTTTAAAAGATATTTATAAGGTTGGTAAGTTTTGAAAATGATAAAAAACTGATTTCAAAATTTCCAAAATTTAAAACAAAATGTAAATTTTTGAAGATTTCGAAAAAAAATTCAAAGTATTTTAGGAAGTTTCAAAGGCGTCAAAGAAAATAAAAAACTTTCTTGAGATTCCTGGGGAAATGTAAACTGATTTTTTATTTTGAAAATAAATTTTAAGAGAAAATTGACAAAGATTTCAAAAGATTTTTTAATATTTTATAAAATTTCAAAAAAGAATTGGAAAGATTTTCAAGCAAAATCTTTTAATTAGCAAGAATATAAAGATTTATAAAAAATGAAGGTAAGTTGAAGACATTTCGAAATTTTAAAAAGGTTCAAAATTAATTTGAAAGTTGAAAATATTTCAAAAGTTTTTAAAAATGTACATTTTTGACCAGTTGGGAAAAAAATTTGAAGCTTCTTGAGAATTTTGAACGGATTCACAATATTAAAAAAAATTTCTTACAATTCATGGGAAAATTTGAACTGATTTTTTATTTTGAAAAATTAATTGTAAGAGAATATTCAAAAACATTTTAAAAGATTACAAAAGAAGTTTAAAATTGTCATAACAGATTCTGGAAGATTTTCAGGCAATTTTTGTAATTTTTCAGAATTTTGAGAAAATTTTTGCAAATATTTAAATAATTTTAAGAGATTCAGAAGGTTTAAAAGTTTTGGAAATAGTTTAAAGAATAATTTGAAAATATTTCAAAAAATTTAAAACAAAATGTACATTTTTTAAGTTTTCGAAAAAAATGTCCAGAAAATGAAAAAGCTTTCCTAAAGTTCCTGGAAACATTTAAACTGATTTTTTATTTCGAAAATAAATTTTGAGAAAAAATTGACAAATATTTCAAAAGATTTCAAATTACTTTCTAAAATTTCGAAAAAGAATGGGAAAGATTTTCAAGTAAAATCTTTCCATTAACAAGATTGCAAAATGTTATTTATACAAAATTTGAAAACAAATTTTTGTTAAAGTTTCACGGTGATAAAAAATATTTCTCATAATTCATAATTATTTCAAAGATAATATTTTTTTTTAATTTAACATTTCAAAAGGTTTCCAAGATTGTGAAAACAGAATCTGGAAGATTTGAAGGCAAAGTTCTTTAATTTTTCAGAATTTTAAGAAAAATTTTGGAAGAATTCGAAGAATTTTAAAAGATATTTAGAAGGTTTACAAGTTTTGAAAATTATTAAAAAAAATTTTTAACAAAATGTAAATTTATGAAAATTTTGAAAAAAATGCGAAGCTTTTTAAGAAGTTTGAGAGGTTTTAAGAAAATAAAAAAATTTCTTGAGATTCCTGGGAAAATTTTTCATTACTTTTTATTTTGAAAAATTAATTTTTAGAGAAAATTTGAAAAAGTTTAAAAATATTTCAAAATATTATTATAATGTCAAAATATTTCTACAAATTTCGAAAATATCTGGAAAATTTAAGGGCAATTTTTTTAATTTTCAAAGATTTTTCTAAATTGTAGGAATAATTCGAGCCAGTTTAAAATATATTTACTTTTAAAACTTCTAAAAGTCCTACATATCTTTTAAACTGACTCTAATTTTTCCTAAAATTTTGAAAAATCCTGTAAAATAAAAAAAATTATACTTTTTCGACATATCTGAAATCTTCAAAAATCTTTTTGAATTTTTTCAAGAATCTTGCAAAAATGATATTTCTATAACCTTAAAAATAAATGAAAAATAAACCTAACGAAGAAATATTTTTCCAAAATTTGTATTTTGTATTAAAAATCATTTAATCTGTTTTGTATAAGAATTCCATTATTTTGTTTAAAATTCGTCTTTTTCGGTTAAACATGCAAATAATTGAAAATTAATTTTAAAATTAAGATAGAACAGAAATCCATTTTATCATGAATAATTTTATGCAAAATGAGCATGAAAAAGATTCAAAATTAAAAAATAGACTTCTAGACCACCTCACTTTTCGGCTCATTAGAGACAAAAATAACCAATTGAAAAAAGAGAATATTTTTTGGACGAGGGTTCAACTACTTTGTTAAAAATTTATTGTTTTTTTATTAAAGATTCAACATTTTAGTTAAAAATTAATCTCTTTGGTTGAAAAATGAACTTTTTTGTTGAAAATTTGTCTTTTTTGGTCGAAAATTCATCTTTTTTATTTAAAAGTCATCACTTTGTTCGAAAATGTAACTTTTTTTTGAAAATTAGTTTTTTTTCTTGAAAATTTGTTATTTACTGAAAATTTAACTGTTCTAATTGAATATTCGATCATTTTAGTTGAAGATTCATCTTTTCGGTTGAATGATAATTTTTTTATTTGAAAATTTAACTATTCATTTTTTGATTGAAATTTTATCTTTTTTAGTTGAAAAATCATGTATTTTGTTGAAAATTCGTATTTTTTGGTAGAAATTAATCTTAGTGGTTGAAAATTCAACTATTCCAGTTAAATAATCATTATTTTAGTTGAAAATTCATTTTTTTGTTTAAAATTTAACTATTCCCGCTAAAGATTCATCATTTTAGGTTCATCAGTTTGGTTGAAAATTAATTTTTTTAAACTGAAAATTTAATTATTCCATTTTTGGTTGAAAACTGATCTTTTTTATTTAAAAATTAAATTATTTGGTTGACAAATATCTTCTATAGTTGAAAGTTCAAGAATTTCGTTGAAAATTCCGATATTTTCTTGACAAATTTTCTTTTTGGGTACAAAATTAATCCTCTTGTTTGAAAATTAATCTTTTTGGTTGAAAATTCAAGCATTCTAGTTAAATATTCATCATTTCGGTTGAAAATTTATCTTCTTGGATGAAATTTTGTTGTGGAAAATTAATTTTTCCTAATGAAAATTAAATTAGTCCATTTTTGGTTGAAAACTGAGCTTTTTTAGTAAAAAATTCTACTATTTGTTTGAAAATTGATCTTTTTTAGTTAAAAATTTAACTGTTTGGTTGAGAATTCATGTATTTTGTTGAAAAATCGTCTTTTTTGGTACAAATTAATCTTCCTGGTTAAAAATAAGAGTTTTTGTTGAAATTTTTACTATTCCAGTTAAAGATTCATCATTTTAGTTGAATATGCATCAATTTGTTAGAAAATTAATTTTTTTAACAGAAAATTTAATTATTCCATTTTTGATTCAAAATTGATCTTTTTTATTTCAAAATTCATGTATTTCATCGAAAAATCGTCTTCTTTGGTAGAAAATTAATCTTCTTGTTTGAAAATTCATCTTTTTCGTTGGAAATTTAAATACTCCAGTTATATTATTACTCATTTTAGTTGAAAATTCATCTTTTTGGTTGGTAATAAATCTACTTGGTTCAAATTTAAAGTCTGATTAAAAATTCATCTTTTTGTTTTAAAATAAATCTATTCCAGCAGAAGATTCAAAATTTTAGATCAAAATTAATCACTTTGGTTGAAAAGTTGTTTGTTTTTTATGGAAAATTAATTTTTTTAACTTAAAATTAAACAATTGAATTTTTGGTTGAAAATTGATCTTTTTTAGTCCAAAATTCAACTATTAGTTGAAAATTTATCTGTTTTAGTTGAACATTCATCTTTTTGGTTGACAATAGAACTACTTGGTTCAAAGTTAAACTCTTTAATTGGAAATTCATCTTTTTGTTTTGAAATTCATCTATTCTAGAAGAAGATTCATCATTTTAGTTAAAAATTAACCACTTTGGTTGAAAATTTGTTTGTTTTTTATGGAAAATTAATTTTTTTTACTTAAAACTAAACAATTCAATTGTTGGTTAACAATTGATCTTTTTAGTCCAAAATTCAACTATTTAGTTGAAAATTTATCTGTTTCAGATTCATCTTTTTGGTTGACAATAAAATTACTTGGTTAAAAGTTAAACTCTTTAATTAAAAATTCATCTATTTTAGAAGAAGATTCATCATTTTAGTTGAAAATTAATCACTTTGATTGGAAAGTGGTGTTTTTTGTGTAAAATTAATTTTTGTAAACTGAAAATTAAACAATATAATAAATTTTGTTTGAATTATTATTCAGTCATAAACTTTAGGGACAAATTCGAGAAATGATTAATTATGTTTTTACTATGAAAAATTATACCTGGAAAAAACTTGAGATACCTGGACAAAAACCTGGAATTGTCAGGGAATTTTTTTCCAGAATTTGAGTAGAAACCCTGATTTAATGTTAATATCAGACTGATTGTGAACATTCCTCCCACTTTGTATTAATAATCAAATTCTATTTTTAGTTCTTCGAATTATTGATCGCCTCTCAAAACAAGTCGAAATTAAATACGAAGACGTGAAAGACTGTCTTTTGAGTGGATTAAAAAAGAAAGGATTAGAGTATTACGTTCGACTGATAAAAAGCCCAGGTTGTGATTCAAATAATGCTGCGGATATTGAAATGAGAAGAAGAGACCATATTTCTCATTTTATACTGAGGCTTGCATTATGTAGGAACCAAAAAACGTTAGATTGGTTCATTAATCTCGAACAAAGATTATTTCGGATAAGATTTGCTTCCCTAAACGATGCTGGGATTGCAAATTTTCTAGCCTTGAACAATTTTGATTACCCTACTGTAAGTACCACCCTTAATTCACTTATATTTACGGATACAAAAATATTGTCTCGAAAGAGGTGTTTATTTGTTTAACTTTGTAGATCAGCAATAAAAAAATTTTTTAATCAAAAACTTGAATCAAACATTTTTAATAAATTTAACAAATTTTTCTGATCTGTTGAAAATTGTAATGTGTTTAAAATATGTGTAACTAAAAAATTATGAAAACTTTTGTATTTAAAAGTATTGAAGACCTTTGTTCCATTTATTATTATTATTAAATTATTGAATATATTATTTAGAAAACATAAATGATATTTCAACAAAAACAGATTTGAATTTTAAATAAGAAGTAGTTGAATTCATAAAAAAAGACAAATTTTTAACAAAATAGCTGCATCCTGAAGAAAAAAAACAAACGTTTTTACCAGTTGCATTTTAAAACAAAAAAGATTAATTTTTTTCAAAAAGAGATTAATTTTCTACAAAGCAGTACAATTTTTTAACATGAAAATATGAATTTTTAACCAAATAGATGAATTTTCTACCAAAAGAGACGAATTTTCAACGAAATAGTGATATTGTCAACCGAAGAGATGAATTTTTAAATAAAATGATGAATCTTCAATAAAAAAAATGAATTTTCAACAAAGTAGTTGAATCCTCGATTAAAAAAGATTAATTTTCAATCAGTTGCATTTTTAACCGGGAAAGGCAAATTTTAAACAAAATACTGGAATCCTCAACAAAAACGGATTGATTTTTAAACCAAAAAGACAAATTTTTAACCAAATAATTCAATTCTTAACCAAAAAAGATTTTTCAGCCATGAAAGAAAAAAATTCACCCAAATTATTATTTTAGGGGATAAATAATTTAGAATATCTACAAAATAAACATTTTTTTTAAGTTTATTTGTTAATTTATTTTTTAAGTTAAATAAATATATAATTTTCCTAAGATTCTTGAGAAAATTCAAATTTTTTTTAAAGATTTCAGATATGTCAAAAAAGAATAATTTTTTATTTTTCAGGATTTACAAAAATTTTAGGAAAAATTTGAGTCAGTCTGAAAGATGTAGACAACAAATTGACTTGAACTATTCCTAAAATGTACAAAAATCTTTCAAAATTAAAAAAATTGCCCTTAAATTTTCCAGATATTTTCGAAATTTGTGGAAATATTTTGAAATTATAATAATATTTTGAAATATATTTAAACTTTTTCAAATTTTCTCTAAAAATTAATTTTTCAAAATAAAAAGTAATTAAAAATTTTTCCAGGAATCTCAAGAAATTTTTTTATTTTAACTTGCAACCTCTCAAACTTCTTAAAAGTTTTGAAATTTATTTTGGAAATCTTCAAAAATTTACATTTCGTTAAAAATTTTTTAAAATTTTTCAAACTTAAAATAATTTTTTAACCATTTTCAAAACTTGTAAACCTTCTAAATATCTTTTAAAATTCTTCCAAAATTTTTCTGGAAATTCTGAGAAATTAAAAAACTTGCCTCCAAATCTTCCAGATTCTATTTTGACAATTTTTGAAATGTTAAAATTTTTTCAAAATATTATCTTAAAATTAATTTTTCAAAATAAAAAAATCATTTTAAGTTATCCCATGAATTATGAGAAATATTTTTTATTATTGTGAAACCTTTTCGAATTAAAAAAAAAATCTTTATAAAATTTTGGAATCTTACTAATGGAAAGATTTTGCTCGAAAATATTTCTTATTCTTTTTCGAAATTTCAGAAAATAATTTAAAATCTTTTGAAATCTTTGTCAATTTTCTCTTAGAATTTATTTTAAAATAAAAATTCAGTTTAAATTCTCCCAGGAATTTTAAGAATTTTTTTTTTAATTTCTTGAAGCCTTTTAAACTTCTTAAAAAGATTCGCATTTTTTTTCGAAATCTTCGAAAATTCACATTTTGTTTTAAATTTTTTGAAATATTTTCAAATTTAAAATTATTGTTTTTAACTATTTCCAAAACTTTCAAACCTTCTAAATATCCTTTAAAATTCTTCAAATTTTTTTCGAAATCTTAAAAAATTCACATTTTGTTAAAAAATTTTTGAAATATTTTCCAATTTCAAATTATTTGTTTAACTATTTCCAAAACTTTTAATATCTTTTAAAATTATTCGACATTTTCCACAAATTTTCTTCAAATTCTTAAAAATTACAAAAATTGTATTAAAATCTTCCAGAATCTGTTATGAGGAGTTTAGAAATCTTTTTAAAAATTTTGTTATATTTTAAAATGTTTTAAAATATTCTGGATCTGGAATATTCTGGAAAATATTTTGGAATGTTTTTATACCTTTTCTTTTCAAGTCTTCTTTCAAAATTAAGTTTTGAAAATAAAAAGTCATTACAAATTTTCTCAGGAATCTCAAGAAAGTTTTTTATTTTCTAGAAGCCTTTCAAACTTCTTAAAATAATCTGCAATTTTTTTGAAATTTTCCAAAATTTACATTTTGTGTGAAATTTTGGGAAACCTTTCCAAACTTGAAATCATTTTTTAAACATTTTCAAAACTTTCAAACCTTCGAAAAATATCTGAAAATTCTTCGAATTTTTCCAAATTTTTTCTTGAAATTCTGAAAAATTAAAAAATTTACCTTCAAATCTTCCAGATTCTGTTTTGACAATAAATATTAGAAATCTTTTGAAATGTTTTAAATTCTTTCTAAATATTCACTCAAAATTAATTTTTCAAGATAAAAAATCATTTTGAGTTATCCCATGAATTTTGAGAAATATTTTTTATTATCGTGAAACCTTCCAAAATTTTTTTTTCAAATTTCTTATAAAACTTTGTAATCTTGCTAATTGAAAATTTTTTATTTAAAATCGTCCACATTCTTTTTCGAGATTTTAGGAAATAAATCAAAATGTTCTAAAATATTCGTCAATTCTCCCTTAAAATTAATTTTTCAAAATAAAAAATTAGTTTAAATTATCCCATGAATTTTGAGAAATATTTTGTATCATCGTGAAACCTTCCAAAATTTGTTTTCTTCAAATTTCTTTTAAAACTTTGTAATCTTGCTAATTGAACATTTTTTCTTTAAAATCGTCCACATTCTTTTTCGAGATTTTAGGAAATAAATAAAAATGTTTAAAAATATTCGTCAATTCTCCCTTAAAATTAATTTTTCAAAATAAAAAATCAGTTTAAGTTTTCCCATGAATCTTAAGATATTTTTTTACTATCGTAAAACCTTTCAAAATATTTGAGAAGCTTCAAAATTTTTATTTACAAATATTCAAAAATGTAAGTTTTTAAAAAACTTTTTTGAAATTTTTTCAAGTTTTAAATTAATTTTTAATATTTTTAAAACTTTTAAATATCTCTTAAACTTGATCGAATTTTTTAAAAACTTTGTAATCTTGCTAATTGAACATTTTTTCTTTAAATTCGTCAACATTCTTTTTCGAAATTTCAGGAAATAAATAAAAATGATTTAAAATATTCGTCAATTTCCCCTTAAAATTAATTTTTCAAAATAAAAAATTAGTTTAAATTATCCCATGAATTTTTAGAAATATTTTTTATCATCCTGAAACCTTTACAAATTTTTGTTTTGAAATTTCTTCTAAAACTTTGTAATCTTGCTAATTGAACATTTTTTCATTAAAATCGTCCACATTCTTTTTCGAAATTTTAGGAAATAAATAAAAATGTTTTCAAATATTCGTCAACTTTCCCATAGAATTAATTTTTCAAAATGAAAATTCAGTTTAAATTTTCCCATGAATTTTAAGATATTTTTTACCATCGTAAAACTTTTCACAATCTTTAAGAAGCTTCAAAATTTTTATTACCAAATATTTAAAAATGTAAGTTTTTTAAAAACTTTTTTGAAATGTTTTCAAATTTTAAATTAATTTTGAACATATTTAAAACTTCTAAATGTCTCTTAAACCTTATCGAATTTTTTATAAATCTTTGTAATCTTGCTAAATAAAATATTTTTCTTTAAAATCTTTCCCATTCTTTTTTGAAATTTTAGGAAGCAAAATTTAATGTTTACATTATCCCAGAAATTTTAATACTTTTTTTTTCATTATCTTGAAACCTTTTAAAATTCTTAAAAAGCTTCTCTGTTTTTGAAATCTTCAATGATCTACAAAGTACATTTTGTATATCAAAATGCTGAACACCTTTCTTACATTGATTATTATTATCATTTTTATTAAATATATTACTTAAATAATTGTAATTAAAAAATTAGGAAAACTTTAGCAATTAATAGACACTTCGATTCTATGTTATATTTCATAAACGGAAAAAATTAAATTTTGTTTTTCAAAATGTTGAAGATTTTTGTTTCATTGATTATTATTATTAAATCATTGAATATATTATTTAGATAACATAAATGATATTTGAACCAAAAAAGATTTTAATTTTAAATAAAAAATAGTTTAATTAATGAAAAAAGACAAATTTTTAACAAAATAGCTGAATCCCCAACCAAAAAAAAAATAATTTTCACCAGTTGCATTTTAAAACAAAAAAGATTAAGTTTTTTAAAAAAGAGACAAATTTTCTACAAAGCAGTTGAATTTTCTAACATGAAAATATGAATTTTTAATGTAATAGATGAATTTTCTACCAAAAAAGACAAATTTTCAACGAAATAGTGACATTACCTAGCAGAGAGATGAATTTTTGACTAAAATAATGGATTTTTAGTGAAAAAAAAGTGAATCTTAAAAAAGATTTTTCAGTCATGAAAGAAAAAAAATCACCCAAATTATTATTTTTGCGGGATAAATAATTTAAAATACAAAATAAAAATCTCTATCAAATATTTCTTTTTCGAGTTTATTTCTTCATTTGTTTTTAAAGTTAAATAAATATATAATTTTCCTAAGAGTCTCGAGAAAATTGAAATTTTTTTTAAGTTTCCAGATATGTCGAAAAAGTATAGTTTTTTATTTTTCAGGATTTTGAAAAATTTTAGGAAAAATTTGAGTCAGTTTGAAAGATATTTAGGATTTTTAGAAGTTTCGAAGATAAAGATCTTTTAAATTGACTCAAAATATTCCTAAAATTTTGAAAAATCATTCAAAATTAAAAAAATTGCCCTTTAATCTTTCAGATTTTTTTCGACATTTGTAGAAATTTTTTGAAACCGTATAAATTAATTTTTCAAAATAGAAAGTAATTAAAAATTTTCCCAGGAATCTCAAGAAATTTTTTATTCTCTTGAAACCTCTCAAACTTCTTAAAAAGATTTGATTTTTTTTAGAAATCTTCAATTTACATTTTGTTTACAAATTTGTGGAAATCTTTCCAAACTTAAAATCATTTTTTAACCATTTTCAAAACTTTTAAGCCTTCTAAATATCTTTTAAAATTCTTCGAATTCTTCCAAAAATTTTGTTTAAATTCTGAAAAATTAAAAAAACTTGCCTTCAAATCTTCCAGATTCTGTTTTGACAATTTTGGGAATCTTTTGGAATGTTAAAATTTTGTTTAAATATTATCTTCAAATTCAATTTTCAAAATAAAAAATCAGTTTAAGTTATCCCATGAATTATGAGAAATATTTTGTATTATCGTGTAACCTTTTAAAAGTTTGTTTAAAAAATTTTTAATCTTGCTAATGGAAAGATTTTTTGAAATTTCCGAAAATAATAAAAAATTTTTTGAAATCTTTGTCAATTTTCTCTTAAATTTATTTTCAAAATAAAAATTTAGTGTAAATTTTCCCAGGAATTTTAAGAAAGTTTTTTTTATTTTCTTGAAGCCTCAACATTTTTTTCGAAATCTTCAAAAATTTACATTTTGTTTAAAATTTTTGAAAATCTTTTCCAACTTGAAATAATTTTTCCACCATTTTCAAAACTTTCGAACCTTCTAAATATCTTTTAAAATTCTTTGAATTCTGCCAAAATTTTTCTTGAAATGCTGAAAAATTAAAAAACTTGCCTACAAATCTTCCAGATCCTATTTTAACAATTTTAGAAATCTTTTGAAATCTTAAAATTTTATTTAAATATTATCTTAAAATTAATGGTTTTAAATAGAAAAACAGTTTAAATTTCCCCGGGAATTGTAAGGAAATCTTTTAATTTTATTGAAGACTTTTAAACTTCTTAAAAAGCTTGGACTATTTTTTCGAAATCTTAAAAAAACATTTTTTTTTAAATTTTTGAAATGTTTTCAAATTTCAAATCACTTTTTCAACTATTTCCAAAACTTTTAAACCTTCCAAATATCTTTTAAAATTATTCGAATTTTTCCAAAAATTGTCTGAAAATTCTGAAAAATTACAAAAATTGCTTTAAAGTTTTCCAGAATCTGTTATGAAGATTTTAGAAATCTTTTTTAATCTTCTAAAATCTGTTATCTTTTTAAATGTTTTAAAATGTTCTCTCAAAATTACTTTTTCAAAATAAAAAATCAGTTCAAATTTTCACATGAATTCTAAGCAAATTTTTGTATTATAGTGAATCCTTTCAAAATCCTTAAGAAGCTTCAAATTTTTTTCCCAAATATTCCAAAATGTACATTTTTTAAAACTTTTGAAATATTTTCAACTTTCAAATTAATTTTTAATATTTTTAAAATTTCTAAATGTCTTAAACTTATTCGCATTTTTTATAAATCTTTGTAATCTTACTAATTGAAGGATTTTGCTTAAAAATCTTTCCCAGTCTTTTTCGAAATTTTAGAAAATAATTTAAAATCTTTTGAAATCTTTGTCCATTTTCTCTTAAATATTATTTAAAAAATAAAAGATCAGTTTGCATTTTCCCAGGAGTTTTAAGACATTTTTTATTATCTTGAAACCTTTTAAAATTCTGAAAAAGCTTCTTCATTTTTGAAATCTTCAAAAATACATTGATTATTATTATTATTATTGAATATATATTATTTAGATAACCTTACATTTCTGATAATTCTAAAGTTTGCAGACTCTTTTTTTAAATGGCAAAAAAAAAAATAAAGCTTCGAGATAGTTTCGAGAAATAATCGAAAATGGCTCCATGTGCTTTTCAATATTTGGATAAGTAGCAAAAGTGCGCCAGGCGCGCGCATGCATGTTTTTAGAAATATCGAAAGAGGTGCTTTTAATTTTGTGGATCAACAATAAAAATTTTGTTCTGAAAACCATGAATCAAAAATTTTAAATAAATTTAACAAATTTTTCTGAACTGTTGAAAATTTTAATGTGTTTAAAGTAAACGTAATTAAAAAATTAGAAAAACTTTAGCAATTAACAGAAACTTGTATTCTATGTTATGTTTCATAAACGGAAAAAATTAAATTTTGTGTTTCAAAGTTTTGAAGAACTTTTTTCCATTGATTATTATTACTAAATTATTGAATATATTATTTAGATAACATAAATGATATTTCAACCAAAAAAGATTTCAATTTTTAATAAAAAATAGTTGAATTGATGTCAAAAAAGACAAATTTTAAATAAAATAGCTGTATCCTCAACCAAAAAAAAAAAAAATTTACCAGCTGCATTTTACAGCCAAAGAAGATTAACTTTTTTTGAAAAAGAGATGAATTTTCTACAAAACAGTTGAATTTTTTAACAGGGAAATAGGAGTTTTTAATGAAATAGATGAATTTTCTACCAGCAAACCAAATAGTGACGTTGTCAACCAAAGAGACGGATTTTTAACTAAAGTGATGAATCTTTAATAAAAAAGAACATTAATTTTTAAAAAAGTGGTTGAATCATCGACCAAAAAAGATTAATCTTCAATCAGTTGCATTTTTAACAGAGAAAGACCAATTTTCAACAAAATAGTGGAATCCTCAACAAAATCAGATTAATTTTCAAACCAAAAAGAGAAATCTTCAACCAAATAGTTCAATTCTTCACGAAAACAGATTTTTCAGCCATGAAAGAAAAAAAATCACCCCAATTATATTTTAGGGGATAAATAATTTAGAATACAAAATAAAAATTTGAAATAAACATTTCTTTTTTAAGTTTATTTGTTCATTTATTTTTGAAGTTAAATAAATATATAATTTTCCTAAGATTCTTGAGAAAATTCAAAAAAACTTTGAAGATTGAAAAAGAGCATAATTTTTTATTTTTCAGGATTTTGAAAAATTGGAGTCTCGAAATATTCCTAAAATTTTGAAAAATCTTTCAAAATTAAAAAAATTACTCTTAAATCTTCCAAGTATTTTCGAAATTTGTAGAAATATTTTGGAACGTTTTGATACCTTTTCAAGTTTTCTTTCAAAATTAGTTTTTCAAAATAAAAAGTCATTAAAAATCATCCCATGAATCTCAAGAAAGTTTTTCATTTTCTAGAAGCCTTTCAAACTTCTTAAAATAATCTGAAAATTTTTCCGGAGTCTTCAAAAATTTAGATTTTGTTTGAAATTTTGGGAATTCTTTTCAAACTTGAAATCATTTTTTAACCATTTTTGATACTTTCAAACATTCAAAAAATTTCTTTTAAAATTCTTCGAATTTTTCCAAAATTTTTCTTGAAATTCTGAAAAAATAAAAAACTTGCCTTTAAATCTTCCAGATTCTATTTTGACAATAAATTTTGGGAATCTTTTGAAATGTTTGAAATTCTTTTCAAATATTCTCTTAAAGTTAATTTTTTAAAATAAAAAATCAGTTTAAATTATCCCATGAATTTTGAGAAATATTTTTCATTATCGTGAAACCTTTCAAATTTTTTTGTTTCAAACTTTTAATAAAACTTTGTAATCTTGCTAATTGAACATTTTTTCTTCAAAATCGTCCAGATTCTTTTTCGAAATTTTAGGAAATAAATAAAAATGTTTTAAAATATTCGTCAATTTTCCCTTAAAATTAATTTTTCAAAATAAAAAATCACTTCAAACCTGATCGAATTTTTTATAAATCTTTGTAATCTTGCTAACTAAAAGATTTGGCTTGACAATCTTTCCCATTCTTTTTTGAAATTTTAGAAAATAATTTAAAATCTTCTGTAAATCTTTTCAAATTTCATATTATTTTTTAATCATTTCTAAAATATTCAAACTTTCTAAATACCAAACATTTGACAATGTTGGAAATCTTTTGAAATAATTTAAAGTCTTTTTGAATATTCTCTTGAAATTAATTTTTCAAAATAAAAAGTAAGTTCAAATTATCCCGTGAATTCTCAAAAATATTTTTTATGATGTCTGTTAAACTTGATCAAACTTTTTTATACAACTTTGTAATCTTTCTAATTGAAAAAATTGGCTTTAAAATCGTCCATACTCTTTTTAGAAATTTTAGTAAATAATTTTAAATGTTGTGAAATCGATGTCAATTTTCTCTTTAAATTTATTTTTCTAAATAAACAATCAGTTTATATTTTCCAAGGAATTTTAAGAAATTTCTTTATTATCATGAAACCTTTCAAAATCTTTTAGAAGCGTCAACATTTTTTATTTCCAAATATTCAAAAATGTACGTTTTTTTCTAACTTCTTTGGAATGTTTTCAAGTTTGAATCTTATTAAAACTTCTAAATGTCTCTTAAATTTGATCAAATTTTTTCATAAAACTTTGTAATCTCGCTAATAAAAAATGTCTCTTTTACATCGTCCATATTATTTTTCGAAATTTTAAGAAATAATTAAAAATGTTTTCAAATGTTTATCAATTTTCTTTTCTTTTTTCAGAAATCTTCAAAAATCTACACATTACATTTTTTATATTAAAGCCCTGGGCCCCTTTTGTTCCATTGATTATTATTATTATTATTGAGTTTCAAATTGTTTCGAGTTATTTCGAGATGGTTCGAGAATTAATCGAAAATGGCGCCATGCGCTTTTTAATAAATGGATATGAATTTCCTATTTATGTTTAAAAATTACACAAAAACATTTTTTATATTCGTACTAGGGGAAAACTCCCTGCAGTGGATAATCAGGGTTACTCATCTGGAAAACCTGGAAAACCTGGAATTTTCAGGGAATTTTAATATACCTGGAAAACCGTGAAAATGTCAGGGAATTTTTTTTACAGTCAGGAAATGTTTTCGAGAAAGTGCTTAAATTTGTTTTAAATTGTAATATAAATTTATATAATAATGTTTTGTCATTTGTAAAAGTAGCTTTATATTTTAGTTACAAATTCAACTATTTGGTTGAAAATTCTTATATTTAGTTTCAAATTAGTCCTTTTTGGTAGAAAATTAATATTCTTGGTTAAAAATTCATCTTTTTGCTTGGAATTCAACAGTTTGGTTGCAATTTTTTTCTCTCTTGATTAAAAATTAAACTTTTTTTTGGTGGAAATATAGACTATTACATTTTTCGTTGATAAATTGTCTTTTTTTGTTGAAAATTCAACTACTTGATTGAAAGTTAAACTGTCTTTTTAAAACATCATTTTTTTGGTTGAAGTTTCATAATTTTAATTGAAAATTCATCTCTTTGGATAAAAATTTAATAATGTTCATGAATATCCGTTTTTTTATTGATAAACAAATTTTTCAAACTAAAAATTAATTTTTTAAACTAAAAGTTTACCTATGCAAGTTTTTCTTAAAATGTTATCTTTTATAGTTGAATATTCATGTATTTTGCTGAAAATTCTTCTTTTTTGGTAGAAAAAACCTCTTCTTCTTTTGTTGAAAATTCATATTTTTTGTTAAGAATTCAACAATTTCAGTTGAAGATTTTAGTTGAAAATTCAACTACTTGGTTGGAAGATAAACACTTTTGTTAAAAATCATTTTTTGGCTGAAGATTCATCGTTTGAATTAAAAATTCATCTATTTGGTTGAAAATATAACAGTTTTGTTGAAAGTTCGTTTGTTTTTTTTGGTTGAAAATAATTTTTTTTTAACTGAAAATTAAACTATTCCAGTTAAAAATTTAACTATTTGGTTGAAAATGTAACTTTGTTTTAAAATTCAACTACTTGATTGAAAGTTAAATTCTGTTATTCAAAATCATTTTTTTGGTTGAAGATTCATCATTTTAATTTAAAAATCTTCTATTTGATTGAAAATTTAAGAAATTTGTGGAAAATTCATGTTTTTATTGTTTTGTTAAAAAAAATTAATTGCAAATTAAACTATTCGAGTTGAAAATGTAACTATTTAGTTGAAAATTCGTTTTTATACTTGAAAATTAATTTTATTAACTGAAAATTTAACTAATCCAGTGAAATATTCCATCATTTTAGTTAAAAATTCATCTCTTTAGATGGAAATTTATTTTCTTTTTGGTTTTAAATTTACCTATTCAATTTTTTCTTCAAAATTGATCTTTTTTAGTTTAAAGTGCATGTCTTTTGTCGAAAATTCGTCTTTTTTGGTAGAAAATTATTCTTCTTGGTCTAAAATTCATCTTTTTGGTTTAAAATTCAACTACTTGGTTGAATATAATTTTTTTAAACTGAAAATTAAACTATGCCAGTTAAAATTGAACTATTTGGTTGAAAATTATTTTTTTTTTATTTGAAAATTAATTCTTTTAACTGAAAATCTAACTAATCCAGTGAATTCTTCCATTATTTTAGTTAAAAAATCATCTCTACATTTGAAAATTTAAGTTTTTTAGCTTTAAGTTCGCCCATTCAATTTTCGGTTCAAAATTGATCTTTTTTTAGTTTAAAATTCATGTCTAATGTTGAAAATTCGCCTTTTTTTGGTAGAAAATTAATCTTCTTGGTCTAAAACTCATCATTTTAATTGAAAATTCTTCTCTTTGGTTGAAAATTCGTTTTGTTTTTGGTTGAAAATTAATTTTTTAAGCTGAAATTGTAACCATTCCAGTCAAAAATGTAACTATTATGTTAAAAAAATTTTTTTTACTGAAAATTTAACTAATCTAGTGAAATATTCCATAATTTTAGTTGAAAAATCATGTGTTCAGATGAAAATCAATTTTTTAAATGAAAATTTACCTATTCAATTTTTGGTTCAAAATTTATTTTTTTTTTAGTTTAAAATGCATTTATTTTGTTGAAAATTCGTCTTTTTTTGTAGAAAATTAATCCTCTTGGTCTAAAATTAATCTTTTTGGTTGAAAATTAAACTATTCCAGTTGAAGATTCGTCAGTTTAGTATAAAATTCGTCACTTTTTTGAAAATTTAACTATTTAATTAAAAATTTGTTTTTATCTTTAGTTGAAAATAATTTTTTTAACTGAAAATTTAGCTATTCCATTTTTTGTTGAAAATTTATCTTTTTTAAGTTAAAAATTCAACTATTTGGTTGAAAACTCTTAATTTTTAATTAAAACTTCAAATATTTGTTTAATTATTATTCATCTATCTTGCTAAAAATTGAATGTTTTTACTTAAAATGTTACGAATTTGCAACGTTTTAAATTGAATTTAATATATTCATATTAATTTTACTTAAAAATATATATTTCCCTAATTTCGTGAAAAATCTTCTTATTCCCCCTGTTTTTATAAGGTTTCTACTCACCTAGAAAATATCTTTCATTCAAAATATTAATATGTTAAATATGCACTAAATTTTAAGTATATAAAAATTAAATCAAAATTTGTTTTTATTATTCAAATTCATGGACTTTAGGAACAATTTCAAGAAATAAATAATTCTAAATTCAGCATATTAATTAAATCCGTAGAAAATTGTACCAATAAGGAATGACTTATCCTTTAATAAAGTTACTGGCCCGAATAAAAAAAAAACAGTTATTGTATTTTACATATTTTACATTATTTATAATAAACTCGCGAAAAATGTGAAATATTTGAGGGCTCTGTACTATAAAAATTATACCTGGAAAAATTGTAAGATACCTGGAAAAAACCTGGAATTGTCAGGAAATTTTTCTGTAGGATTTGCGTAGACGCCCTGATAATGCAACGTAAAATATACGTAAAATAATTAATTTAAATTTATTGACATGTATTGTGTTTTAACTATTGATTAATTTTTTTTTACATTAGTATTTTTAATTAATTACTTTGCTCTGCTTGTTGATATTTTCTCAAAAATATATAGAATTTGTACATATACTCAACATAAAAGGAAATTTTTATTATAGATTAAATTACCTAATTTCTTTAATTGTTATAAACAAATGAATTATTGATAAAATTGATATTTGTTGCATTTTCGGTGTTTTAATTCAGCATTGATTCTAATTTCGTTTGTTGAATTATGCAAAAATAATAATTAATCATGACCGAGAACTAAGCCAGAACAATTTTCATTGTTATAAATAATTTTTATAAACAAATTCACTTATATCGCATTTTTGAACACAGAAACTTTTTATTTTCCACGGAATAATATCCTTTATCTTGAGGATAATAGCATGATACAAGATATTACCATTTAAGAACAATTGATTTGTTATAAAAAATTGTTATGAATTAATTTATTTCGCATTTTTAAACGTGGAAAATTTTTATTTTTTTCTTCCCTGAAGAATAATATTAGTATAGAAAATATTGCCATTTAAGAGCAATTATCATTGTTATAAACAATTTTAAAGGAAAATTTAACCAAATAGTTGAATTTTCAAGCAAGAAAGACGAAATTTCTAAAAAAAAACAGTTAAATATTCAACCTGAAAATATTAATTTTCAACAAAAAATTTAATTTATAACTAAATAGTTGAATTTTCAACTAAAGTGATAATTCTTTAACCAAAACAATGCAATTTTTACAAAGTAGTTCAACTTTAAATCATGTAGTTGATTTTTTACACAAAAAAGATGAATTCTCAAAAAAATATGTAATAGTTGATATTTGAGATTTTATATAAAAATTGAATTTTATACAAAGTAGTTCATTTTTCGACCAAGTACTTGATTTATCGAAAAAAAAGATCACTTTCTGACAAAATAGTAGAATTTTTACCTAAAAGAGATGAGTTCTGAAAAAATATAAGTAGACTTATGAATTTTCAATTCAACAGGACGAATTTTCTATCGAAAATGACGAAAATTCAAAAAAAAATTTGAATTTTTAACCAAAGAGATGAATTTTCAACTAAAATGTATGTAAAATATATTTTTAACAAAATAGATGAATTTTGAAACAAGACGATTAATTTTCTATCAAAAACCATGAATTATCTCCAGAATACATGAATTTTCAACCAGATAGTTAAATTTTCAACGAAAAAAAAAAAAATTGTAACCAAAAATAGAATATTTATATTTTCAGCTAAGAAAAATCAATTAAAAAATGAAAGAAAAATTGGAAGAAATTGTTGAATTTCCAATCAAATAATAAAAGTTTGAACCAAAAAGAGATGATTTTTTGAAGAAGAAGATTAATTTTCTATAAAAAACCATGAATTATCGACAGAATAGATGATTTTTCTACCAGATAGTTGAATTTTCAATGAAAAAAGGTAAATTTGCAACCAAAAATAGAATATTTATATTTTCAGCTAAGAAAAATCAATTTATAAATGAAAAAAAATAAATCTTTAAAGAAATAATTGAATTTCAAACCAAGTAATAAAAGTTTTAACGAAAAGAGATGAATTCTCGACCAAAAAT
>CAKNYM010050992.1:204172-229935 GCA_932195095.1 Andricus curvator
AAGGCGATTTTACACTTAGGGGTAATTTTTGGGACTGGGGAGAGCTGAAAAAGGGGATTTTACACTTTTGGATGATTTTTGGGGCTTGGGAGACCTGGAAAGCGAGATTTTGCACTTTTGGATGATTTTTGGGGCTTGGGAGGAGCTTGATTAGTGATGCATTCGAGAAAATTTTCAGGAAATTCTAGATTTTCTTGAAACATGTTCAGGTGAACTGAACACTTTATGGAGATCTAAAATCTCAAATAAATTTTTTTTTAAGATTCTCGATTTCTATTCATTGCTTAGTTTACCTGAACTTGTTTAAAAAAATCTCGAATTTTTTCGAAATCGTCCTGAATGCATCGCTAAGCTTGAAAAAGGGATTTTACATTCAGGGGAGATTTCTGGGGCTGGGGACAGCTGGAAAAGGGTATTTTACACTTTAACTGCAATAAAATTAAAGTTGAAGCTTTAAAAATGCAACAATCTGCTAATTGGAAAACTTTAAAACTGTATAATTTTTAAGTAGAAGCTATCAAAAGTAAACAACTTATTATTAAGCAAACAAACATAACTAAATCTATGTAGTAATTATTTAATGAATTTTGTAATTTAAAAATTTACCAATTAAGAACTCAAAGCTTTCGACATTTATTAATAATTCGAAGCATTTGTGACTGAAAAAATGTTATTCACGGATTGCAATGCATTAACGTTAGTATTTCCAAAACGTTTTTAAAATTGAACAATTCTAGTGTATACGAAAGAAATTTCCACGCCTTATGAATATAACCATTTTATAAATAGGCATTTAAATTTTCGTTAGTTTTCATAATCACAAATTTTTCAAAATGAAAATTTAAATTTTAACCGATTACTATAATCGAAAATTACTTATCGAAACTACAAAGTTTTTAATAAAAGATTCAATTATTTAGATGTAAGATACACAAAACATTTATAACCATTTACTCTCAAAGAGATACCTCTAAAAAAATTCCACTCTTTTTTTCAAAAATTCCATGATGCCCTAAAAAAGAATTCTACTTTTTAGAGTGTTTCCGCTGCATATTGTTGAAGTTTGTTCTCAACCACCTCCTTTTTCTGATGATTGCTTGTTAATTTTTGCTTTCTTTCTGTCTTGTTAAGAACATTTTTTTGCCTCAATTTTCTCTCAGTTGCATTCCAGATCGCATCATCGTACTTACTTCTTTTTCTCGTTTAATAAAGTCCCACTCTTTACGCCTTTTCCTTCGCCTCATTGCCCCTCAAACCCGTAAATACTCTTTTAAATCTTTGAGAATACCAAAAAATATTTAACATTCTTTGAAATCCCTTCAAATTATTGAAATCAATTGAAAATTCTTGGAAATCTTTTAAAATAGCCTAAAATCTTTCAAATTCCTTTAAATCCTTGGAAATACCTTGAAATATTTGAACATCTCTTCCAATCCTTGAAATCCTACTAGATCCCTCAGTTCTTGTGAATTCTTTGAAATGCATTAAAATAATATAAAATCCTTTCTCACCCCTACTCACTCGAACTACCCTAATAGCCTTTCCCTCACTTCGCCTCACTACTATCCCTTACTTCCAATCATTTCCCCTATTTTCCTTCACTTTCAATATTTCCCCTGCTTCCCCTCCTCTCCATGCCCACAATTTCCCCTCCTCTCATTTCCCTTCACTTTTACTTCCCCATTCCTAATCTCCTCTTACTTCCCCTCCTCGTAGTCCCCTCACCTTCCCTAGTTTCCCTTGTCTTCATTTCCCCTCCTGGAAAAAAAGTACGACAGACCGAGGTAAGAAAAGAAAAAAGGAAAAGTGGGCAAGGACAAATTTGGGAAGGATTAGAATGAGACGAGTGAAGGTCGCATACTAAAAGATCAGAATCACTAAAGGTAGGATACTACTGTAACAACAACAAAAACAGTGATAGGAAAAGACAAAAAGACAGAAAAAAAGCGGGCAAGAGAAAAGTTGGGAAGGATTTGGATGAGGATTAGGACGAGAAGAGTAAAGGTCGCGTGCCAAAAGATCAGAATCACTAAAGCTAAGATGGTAAAGCAACAACAACAAAAGAGATAAGAGAAGAAGAGAAAGAAAAAACGAAAGGGGACTAGTAAAAGTCGAAAAGGATTAGGATGAGGCGAGTGAAGGTCGCATTCAAAAATATCAGAATGACTAAAGCTAGGAATGAAAGAATGGAGGCCATACTTTTGGAATGTAGCAGGCTTAGAAAGTAAATGTAGGGAATTTATGAGAAATTTGAAACAATACGAGGTGGCAATAATGATAAAGACATGGTTAAATGAAAAGGGATGGGAAAAAGTAAGGGGAAGGTTACCAAGATGCTACAGATAGCAGGTTCAAAACGCAAAGATGAAAAATAAAAAAGGCAGAGTAATAGGAGGTATGGCGATGGTAATGAAAAAAGAATGTAAAACAGGGATGGATAGGAAAGAGATAAAAGAAGAGTTAATAGTCTCTCTTCTCCTATCAGGGAGGAGAGAGGTGGAAGATGTGTATGTCGGAGATATGAAGCAGAAATCAGAAGAAATAAAAGAACTGATAAAAAAATAAAAAAGGGATAAAGCTTAAAATGGGCCATAATCCGAAGATGGGATGGTTCATCTTGAACAGGAATAGGGGAGGACAAGGTAAGAAAGGTCAAGGAACTAGAGGTGGATTATATACTTTTGGATCACTTCCTCATAATAGTGACATTAGAGGGAGAAAAGAGTGCTAACGATACAAAGGAAGTAAAGGTAAAAAGAACAGGAAGATATTGGTCAATAGAAGGAAACGAAGAGATGGAAGAGACGGAAATAATGATAGGAGAACTAAATTGAGTATTAGAGGGCACAAAAGCAGAAGTTAGTGTAGGAGGGAGTACAAGTAAATGTGATGAATTTAAAGAAAAGAAGGAATTCAGCAAGGTATTAATATAATCGAGAAAAGGGAGAAGTAGTGGAGATTACAGTAGAAAAAATGATTATATTGAAATGTGTGATAAAAAAAGAGGAAAATCAAAGGTTTGAAGAAGAGGCGGGAGAAGGCTAGGACGGGAGAAGAGCTTCGGAAGGTAGTCAAAAGTGAGAGAAAAGGAAGGAAAAGAGGAAACCAGGATTATTGAGATGGTAAATTATGTGCAATGAGTATGGAAAGAAGATTAGTGGCCAGAGTTATGGAAAGAAGGGGTAGACTGGTAGTGAAAAAAACGTAAAGGGGAGAAGGTTAAAGATTATAGGGGATTGATGCTATTGCCAACATTATATGAGTTATATGGAACTGTTTTATTCGAGAGGTAAAGAAAGAAGTTGAGGAAAAAAAGTGAGCGACTGTATCAGGTGGTTTAGGAAAGGGATGGTGATGGACATGTGTTCTGAATTATTATTACATAAAAGAATAAAGAGGAAGAAAGTTTTTAGAGAAACAAAACGCAGGATAAAGGTAGCAGAGAAAATAGGAGATAAAAGAAAAGATATAACTGGCAGAGACGATATAATTCTGATGACAGAGGATGAAGAAGGGATGGCAGGCTTGATGAAATATTTGCGGAAATATTTTTTTCTACAATTGGAGAGTAAACAAAAACATTTGCGAAGGTCAGTGTAACCGTAGTGCGATAGAAGAGCAATAGAAGAGAGATTGGGAAAATAAGGAGAACAGAAAGTGGAGAATCTGTGAATGTGAATGAGGTGTATGGGAAGAATGTAGGAGAGGAACTGAAGATAAAGAGAGCTGACAATAGAATATGACAAAGATTTTGGGGGAGGATGGCTTGGGAGAGGAGTGGATTAAATCATTGAAGGGGGCTAGAGGAACGAATGAGAAAGAATGAATGTGAAAAAAGGCAAGGTTAAGGTAGAAGAGAAGTGAAAGAAAAAGGAAACGGAAGTCACGTAGAAGCGACTTCGAACATGAAATAAGTAGGTGATATTATTTTAAGAAACGGAGGTCATGTAAACCCTGAGTGGACTCATTACGAATAAAGAAGAAAAAAAGGAAAAGTGGAGAAGAAATATGATGGGAGGATGAGGATTAGGCGAGTGAAGCACAATGCAGATGAAGAGCCTTCAGTGAACGTTCGGCATGTTCGGTGTTTGGCGGCCAAGGTAATATGCAGGAATATCAGGCAGGGTAAGGTCTTTGGAAAGCAGGTCTCTATCTAGGTCGTCAACTCCGTCTAACTGTTCCGCGTACCGTTCCTTCGCTCGGTACCGTCCATTAGCCGATCCACCTCTTCCTCCTTCTCCAACTTTGTCTTCTTCTGCCGTTTTGCGTTTTTCCTCTTCCCTCTTCCCTCCACCTGGAGGGAGGGAGAATCCCGAGCCTCGACCATCGCCCTCTTCGCCCTGGTGAAGCTTCATCCACGCGATCCAGGCCTGATTGTCTCAGTCCAGGAAAGAAGCTCGGCCGTGCCGTGATCTGAAATTCTCTTACTACTCATTTTATTTACGGTCCCGGGTAACTCTGTCAGATTTGTACTTGAGAGTGCGGAGGTGAGGAAGAGTCAACGGCCACTATCGCTAAAAGGTACGGTCCATGGCGTTTCGCTGTCCGCTGCTCAACAGCTGACTGGTCTCAACTGGTCCCGAAGGCCCCAGCTTCGACTTCCAAGGTCGAGTTCAACAGTTGTGCTGGATAGAGAGAGACTTACGTCATTTGTGACGTGGATCGTCCAGGTAATTTCAACCTACATTTTGACATTTTTTTCGGAGATGCACGGGTGTTTTTAGGGATTTTCGAGAGTTGGATCAGAAAATAGGACATATAAAGAGCTGGGAAGGGCGTAGGATACTCATAGGGGTATTTCTAGAGTTGGATCCAGGAATAGCCTATAAAGTTGGACAGGGGGTAGGATACTTATAGGGGTGTTTCTAGAGTAGGATCAGGAAATAGGAAATTGATAGGCCAAGAATGTTTTTCTTGATTTTGCGCCTGGGATGTCTTACAACTATTTTCCAATAAAAAAAAATCTTCGTCGTAGCCATTTTTGAAAACATGCAATTTTTAATTTGAAAAAATTGAAATCTCCGGTTTTTCTTCAAAAAGAAGAGAGATATGAAAAAAATTCGAAAGATGACAATTGTTCCCTGGAGATATAAAATTTTCAGTTTTATACTCGTACAAGAGAAAAAATTAGAACAGATAATTATTATGATTCGTATTGTTTGAAGACTTTTTTTTATTTTAAAAATGTGATCGGTTGACAATAAAAAGTTTCTGGTGTTAAACAACATGTGGGTATGAGTACATTCCTAACTTTTCTACTTAAGATAATTAAATTGAGAAAAAAAAATTTTCCTCTCTTGTCTTTTTCGTTTCTCTCTTTGTTTTCGAGAAAAACTGGAAGTTTCGATTTTATAAATTAAAATAATCGTATGACGCATTTTTGAAAAAAGATGAATTCTCTACACTTTAAAGAGAAACAAATTTCCATTTTAAAGCTCCAGGATCTTTGAGAATGTTTAAAATTACTTCGTTTTCGAGAAAAACTGGAAGTTTCGATTTTATGAAATTTTCTTTTTGTACTTTTTCTATCTCGCAAGTATTTTAAGACTAAAATTAAAATAATCGTATGACGCATTTTTGAAAAAAGATTAATTTTCTACACTTTAGAGATAAAAAAAATCCATTTTAAAGCTCCAGGATCTTTGAGAATGTTTAAAATTACACTAGATAGAATATTATAAAAGAGCATAGTTTTGTAGATTTTAAAGAGATGAACAAATTGGACCTGTACACTTTTTTCGTAACTCGCATAGTTTTTGAGAAAAATGGAATTTTTTATTCATAAAAACAAAAACCCTTTTCAAACTCTATCTGACATCATATTATTTTTTCTAAATTATCCTTAAATATTTGGGACCTTTAAAAATTTCTCATGTTTAAATTATTAAACTTGAATGACAATTAAGAAGATTGAATCCTTATAAAGATTGCGATTTTTTTGCCTAAAGAAAAAATATACATTTTCGTCTAAATTAATATTTTATACCAACAGAATTGTTAATTCTATTAACTACCTGCTTTCCCTAATATAAATTTGTTTTAATACATATTTTTTCCGTTAAATCGCAAAATTTTGATGATATCGAAAAAGTGTAATAAAATGTTTTCTTGAAAGGAAGAAAACGAAAAAATTTTATTTTTATTTCGTTTTTCATCTAACTGTTTGGTTTTGGAATAAAAGAATCCGTTATATTCTCAATTTCTTCTCAATTTTGTCGAGATATAAAACGTAATAAATAAGTTTACAAGTGATCAAATATATTTTTAAATTTCCTTTTTCACAAAACTCGAGTGAACAATTCAAAAAAGGAAAGTAACTGTTTCATTATAGAAAAAAAATTATTCATTCCATTTCTATTTTTCACCTTCTCTTTATATCTATTATCCAGAGATGAAAATTTGGAACATAAATCATATAGTGATTTATGAGAAGAAATAAATTCTTTGACATTTATTATTCTGGCAATTGTCTGTCTAAAGTATCAAAAAGTATTCGGTATTTTATTCTCAAAGTATATTAATAAAAAACAAAACAAAATTTGTCTTTTTAATATTTAGCTACGGTTTCTTATTGATGGGACGGTTTTATTGGTTTCCAGAAAAACATCGGTACATTTTTTGTTAATATAATTAAGAGATTGCGATTAAAAAATTGGTCTTTTTTTAAACTCAGAATTGATCATTCGAAATTTTCTTCACTAGGCAATAAAACTTTTTATATGTTATTGTAAAAAATAGTATAATATATAATATTCTAAACGAAAAATCTTCTGTAGAAAAACTTGAATCGTACTTAACTTGTTGGTCATTTTCTCATACTTCAAGCGATATTAACTACCAATAACGATTTATTATTATTTGCGCTCTGGTTTGCTAAAATCGACCCTCAAAACCGTATTTTGAATAAAGAAAAAGAAAAGTTCATTTGAAGGTTCTCTAAAAAAGACTGAAATTCAAGAAAAAAGAAATGTCAGCCTGTAATGTGTTAATAAAGAGCATCAAAATGCAATAAATTTAAAGAAATCAGTTCCTGAATTCTACAAAAAATAAAATAAAATAAAAATGATTGCATTTCTTTGTTGAAAACCAGTCCTGTCTGTTTACTGCTAGTACACAATCAATAAGAGAGTTTAATCGTCAACAAAGAAAACGAGTTTAGTTGCAAGATTTCTAACTGTTTCGTACTTCCAAGACCTTGCTGACTCAGCTTTCCGAATCAAGATTTTTTTGTTTTAAAAGCTTGCACACTAAAAAAAAATCTTCCCTTTTTAAGTAGAATAAATGTTTATACCATAAGTCTTTCTTAATAATAATAAAAATCTTATTATTGCGACAAGGAATGAGTTTTTTGTCCTAAAAAGTAGTTTATTTTCGTATTTTTAAGTATAGGGTTTAAGCAAAGCTTCGAGAAGTAAAACGATAGAATCCAAAAAATAAAATCGTGGATTTTACCACTTTCTTTCTTGTGAGTCACCTTCACCTGATCGGAGGAATACGCATCAGGTCTTTGAACTTCTTCGTAATGTCTGACTAAAACAACTGTTTTAATCATATATTTAGAAAAACCATTATTACTGAGTATCTGAAGACAGCCTTTTGATAGAAGCTTTTGCATTCGTTAGAACTTTTGGCCAAGGGAGAGGAAAACTGCAGAAAAGCTTTCCTTTTTTTCGAAGTCGATCTGAAATGTCATTTTTTTTTACACGTGAAGCATATTTTCATTTAAAAAACAGTTATTCGATCTTATATTGAGTATGTGAGCTGGAAGATACTGTAACAATTTACGTAGGAACAGATTCATATTTCCGGACCCGAACCTACGCTCGAATCTGAAGGCAGGGCCGAAAGTGGGTCAGCCCAAAACCATCGTTTCACGTTTACAGGCTTTACTGAGTTCAAGGTCCAGATGATCATTTTTCATGGTCACGATCACTGTCTCGGTTGGGACGATAACGATCAACTATCACAAAATAGGATCGTTAGAAATGTACAATTTATCATTTAAGTGAAAATCAGTGTGAATCCAAATTTTAATTCCTCTTTAGCGTCCAAAATTCAAACTCGACTAGGAAATTCTTCGGAATTAAAACAAAAAGAAGAATCCAAGGAACAAATTTGAACAACACACTCTTAAATTTCTCAATTCATATTTGTAAAAAACTAAGACAAAAATAGATGAAAGAAAAAGAAGGCAAATACCAAATCCCTACAAATCGCTTTCCTTCTTTTTCTTTCATCTTTTTAATTGTTTTTTTTTTTTTGACACTAAGAATCGAATTTTTGAGAACGGCAAAAGAACCGAACGCTAGAGAACGACACAGGTTCTATGGCTTAATGTATGTGTTTAATATTTTAAAATACATTATTTAAACCAACATAAACTTAAAATAAATAAAAAATTGTGCAACTTAATTGCACCAAGAAGGCTCAAAACGTATTATAAATCACAATAGAAAAAACATTTACACAAAGTGTGACATTTAAGTTTGTGTTGTTCTTTGATAGTTATAAATTCTTTTTTTCTGTTTTTCTTAAAGACTTTTGCAGTTGTAAAATTTATATTCCGTAAATTAATGCTAAATAACTCAACTACTGATAATTTCAGATTCAGAAAAATCTCGACAATGTAACAATTTATTGTTAAACTAATTTTGAAAAAAATGAACGCTGAAAGTGAATTCGAATGTAGGTATGCAACAAAAAGAAAATCTTGCAGCAATTTTTCTTAATAGAAAAACGTTTTGTCAATCAAAACAAGAATGATAAAAAAGTCAAAAGGGAATAATCAGTCCAAATGAAAATATATACGTATGGTGTTATGATTATTAAAAACTAACGGATCCCAACCCGTTTATTAATGATATACAGGTCCAGGTCGTTCAACGTACGGTACAAGTGATGCTTTCGCGGACGATTAATCCCCACCTTTTATACCTTTCAGGGTATTTACAGAGATGTTTTCAATTCTTTGTTTATAAATTCCATGAAATAAAAAAATTTTGTTAAAAAAATTGTTGATAACAATAATAATTGTTGATTATCATCTAGATGTACTTAAAATGGCACCAAGTTAATAATAGCCCAGTAGTGCTTTTGTTAATTCAGTTTGTTTAAACAATCATCAGTTTTTATAAATAAGAAATTTGATTTATTCAATATAAAACACTTTCTGTCTATAAATTGTTTAAATTTAGTGCGAATCAAGTGACAAATCATGGCCAATCCCCACCAAACCATTTTCAAACACTTATTTGTTTATGACAAATTCAATCAATTTTTAAGCATCTGCATCACTACTGGAAAACGGTACTCTTTAAAAGTAAAAAAAATTATTTTCCATTTTTGTTATTAAATAAAAAAAAAGAATAAATAGCCTTTTCGAAAGTCTGTTTGGTGAAATTGATACGGAATTTAATTAGCTTTTATCGAGGCTTTTATTCTAAAAAAAGTTCCAGTCGGACAAAAATTGTCTTTTGAAAATCAATGTATCCACAGACGTTTTTTGCCCCTATTTTATTCAAACTATTTACGATTGCCCAAAAATGTTTCAAATTAGTAAAAATACTTTTTAGGAGTGCTCACTTGCACTGGTAAAAAAATATAAAATATGGTGTCTTTGATATTTTATTCATAAAATTATCATCGCAATATATGTAAAACCAATCTTAAGTTAGGAACGACTAAATATTAATAATAATTTTTAACATTTACAACAAATTTAATAAAGAAATTAAATTTATATCTGAATAGACTAAAAATTACTTTCAGTAACAATCCTCGACAATGTTCAAGACAAAAACTTTGTTTCATCGGCAATATTAAATATGAGTCACTTCTAGGAGGATATGATTAACTAGCAGATATAAATTTTTGTTTTATAAACATTTTTTTGTACAAATTAACGATTAATTTGTGTATAATATACTATTTTTTTCACCAGCGTAAGTGAGCACTCCTAAACAATATCTTTACTGATTTGGAACATTTTTGGACAGTCCCACAAAGATTTTGTTATGCAGAATCGATCTTTTAAAAAGAACTTAAAATCGTTTTAGGCAGTTGTCGTGTCAAAAATCAGGTTTCCGGAAAAAAAAATTCTATGATTTTAAGAATTAAAATCACATCTGGCATGTCTTGTGAAAGATAAAACCTAATTTTTGTAGGAATATGTTTAGAACTTACGGAAAATAATTATTTTAACAATAGTTTTTGTAATTGATTTTTTTCTTACTGTTGCATTTTACCAATTTAAAAAAAATGACTGAATTTTAATAAATCATGGATTATTCTTTCAGAGAAAACATTCCCTACAACTCTAGTGTTTCAAGTTTAAAAAATGTTATTTAAAAAAATAGTTTAAAGATTTTAACCATTGAAAAGTTTCCTTTCAAAATTGGAAACAGTACAGTTGTAGAGAATATTTTCCCCGAAGAAATAGGCGACAGTAATAAGAAAAAATTCAGTTGCGAACACATTGTTAAAATAAATGTTTTTTGCAACTTTTAAAATTTTTTCATTAAAAATTATGTTTTTTCTTTGAAAGGACACCATCAGTAATATTATTATTTTGATTCTTGAAATCATAGGAAAACTTTTTTTCAGAGATCTGATTTTTGGCACGAAAAATACCTTAAGAATTCTACCCTCAAGCTTAATTCGTCACACGAATCTTGAATTAGTAAATCTATATAATATATTCTAAAAGATATTTGAGTGATTCCAAAAAATGTTGGCAGAACTTAGGTCTTTTGACACAGCAAAAAAAAAAAGATAATGAGTTTAGGACATCTGGCAGGGGAATATCTGTACACAAAAGTTGTGAGAGCTTTTCCCTGTTTTTGTTAGAAGCCTCCTCGAAAGTGCGAGTAACGAAATGCTAGCGGTCTCCAAATACGGTCGACGGGGTTATCGTGTATCGGAAAAACCCGGTAGAATGCGAGGAAAAGAGAGAGGACCAAGTACGCGGAGGAACGCGATGTTGCTTGACGGAAGAGAAATAGAGAATCTTCCTAATATATACGTATACACTATACAGACTATATAAAGATAGTCTTGTTCAAATGCCTTGCAGTACAAATGTCTTTGTAACATTAGTTAATTGGTCTCACGTTCCCTCGTAATTACATAATTATTTCCAAGCAGCTTTCTTCATCAACGATCAACTTTTAGTATATACTTTTGCATCATTTACCTTCTTCATAGTTTGTTATTCCTCTAAGTTTACTTTTTGTAACTTTTGAGAATACAACTGTTAAATTGATTGCTGTAAGAGGCATGCGGGTTTTACTAGGAAATTCGCGGAAGAAGAAATTATACAAAGCCAATGGAAGTGAAATTTCTATTTGACCTGATGATTCCTGAGAAACCTTATATTTGGAAGATGATTCACATTCTGGCAAATCTGATGTAAACGAATGTAGGCTCGTGTGGTATTTTCATGACCAGGGTTTTGCTGGAATGTGTGTCACGATCGGTGTACGAACTTCCTTTCATTCATCCTGCTTCTTCAGTAACAGGAATTGCAGGATGCATATTAATATTATAAGTCACAGAAAACGTACATGACACTCGCAGTCAAGATCCGTTATTGGGGACAAATCAACTTCGTTTCGGTTAAATTAACAGCATTAGGTGTGTGCCAACAGTTCCCGTAACATAGATCCGTCAGTGTTAAAACAGAAAAAAAACAATCTTTGAATACACTATAGTCAGAACGTTTGACTACACTGATATATATTAATTTTTGGTATTCTGCCATTTTAAAATACATAAAAATCTGCGCCAAATAACACAAACATTAAGTCATGTTAATATAACGAGCAAATATAATTGACTGATTGCTCCTATTTACCTTAATTAAGCCTACTTAAATACATTTGTGACTGTATTCGTGAATGGTATTGGATTTATAAATTTCTTACTAGTTATATTTCACTCTTTATGCATCTCATGACTTGCGCCAATCTTTACATGCATTCTTAAGTAAGTACTCATGTATTCGTATTGGTCGCGAAAGCGGTTACACTGGTGACCCACTGTGGTACATCACACCGCGTGTCGCATGCTTTTTAGTAACGGTATCTTCTGCTTCTAATTTATCAAATTTCGGCACTTTCTTTCCTGTCAGTCATATTTTCTCATCACACCCAGAAAAAAGTTTTCTTCATTCAACAAAATAGTTTTGCTGACCGCATTTGGTTGATTTAAGAAAAATTTTGTGTATATTGTTCAGTTGAGAAAATATTTTATTGATTTAACAACATTTTTTGGTTGACTCACGTACTCCAATGTAATTAAGATTTGGGTTTCAATAAGATCATTTAACGCTGATCAAACAAGTATGGTGTCGTTGTTAATCAACCATTGGCTGACCTAACAAAATAAAATCCTAAAAAAAGTTTGCATGACAATGATCCTTGTGTAAGGAGAGATGTTCTTTGTATATTTATTCTTTTACATCTTGTCTGGTACCGAAAATTAATTACTAGACACCTTTATAATTATTTTATATTTTACATTTTAAAATATAGCAAAATATGTGATTGTGTTGGTTTTTTTTCAGCAAAGGACGAAACATGGCACTACTCTTCGGGACAACGTTTTCCCTAGTACTAGCTGCAGTATGTGGATCGCAACCATTTCTGGTTGGAGGTCACATGGACAACACGAAAGATCATCGGCTCTCCGGAGATGACTCAGCACCCGTAATCATCTCCAGGAGAGCGGACTTTGATGACCTAGATCTCGACCTGGACCTTACCGCCGATGAAAGTGTGGTTGAACCTCACACTGATGATCAGCCTGAAGCTCGTTACAGAAATCCCTTTCCCTTTGCTTTCAACGGCGGAAAACCTTTTTCTCTTGAGAAAGATCCCGTCACAGGTCAGATTGACTTTGAAAAGGCACCGCCTCTAAAAGCTGTGAACTTGACCGATCAGTACGACGAAGATGAGTATCAAGTCCAGGAATCTGGTAAAGACGAAGAAGCAGCCTATTTGAAGAAAAACACCAAAGGGAAAAGTAAGATCGCAGTTGGACCCAATGAGATCAATCCTTACTCACCAAGTTTTCATGATTTTCTCAATCTACCAGTTCACTATTCCTCTGAAAAATATGGCAAGGAAAAATATCCTTTAATATCCAGTTCTTACGCCAACACGAAGGTTCAAAGTGGATCTAATCTTTACAGTACCTACAATCACAAAACCTATGACGAATCTACAACCAGATCTTCAAATGTTGTAACTCGAAGAGCTTATACAACCCAAACTTCAACTGAACCAACTACAACCTCCACGACAACGACAAGTACCACAACAACAACAGAATCCCCTACCACTACAACTCGAAAAAGCTCCTCAACCACTACTACTGAACCTTCAATAACGACCTATAAACCTACTACAAAGACAAGATACGAAGAATACGAAGACATACTACCAATAGAAAAACTGCAGACTCTAAAATACGAGAAAGATCGACGTGGACCTAATGATCTCTCCTCACATTCAACGAGACCACCAGTGGTTGATGAATACATCTACGATTATGAGGAAGAGAATCAGGATCATTATT
Organism: Andricus curvator; assembly: GCA_932195095.1. Taxonomy (NCBI): domain Eukaryota; kingdom Metazoa; phylum Arthropoda; class Insecta; order Hymenoptera; family Cynipidae; genus Andricus; species Andricus curvator. The sequence goes on from CAKNYM010050992.1 coordinate 217,748, forward strand.
CAATCGTTACTTCTCCCCCGAAAGAGAAAACCACTGCTACAACTCCAAAGATGATGACAACTTCCACTTCGACTGCATCTTCACTGTCAACTCAAGAAGCTCTGATGGAAATGTCCACAAAGGCTCCTCAAGTTATTTCACATGTCACATCAATGCCACTCGACAACGGAAATTTAAAAGACTCCTCCCACGAAAATGTTCATAGGCCAGATTTTTTCAATACTATCTCGGGCCCAGGACACGTTCATTTTCCAAATGGTCGTCCAGTAGGAGGTATCTTACCAGAAAGCACAAGTAATATAGTGATTCCTCCCGATCAGGATACAGTCTCCTTCGTCCTCGGAAATCTCCAGAACGTGGAAGGTAGTTACTATACTCATGGTTCTTCTATTGAGAATACTTACAGTGGTGTTATTGGCGAGGGATCCTTTCGCCCTGTAATCTCCTCTCCAGGTCAACAATCTGGAGGTTCTCCAGTGGATCGAGTTACGATAGCTCTTCCTTCGGTATCTGTAGTTGATAACTCCAATCCACAGTGGTTCAAGCCAAGACCCATTGGTACGCCAATTTCGAATTCTCAAAATTCTATTTCCAACGCTCCAAACTCGAATTCTGCGATACCGAGTGCGAACTCTCCAATCACGAATGAAATTGACCCCTCAGGACTGAGGCCACCATTGAGGAATGAACAAGTACCAGAATCAGACAAGAAGGATGCAGATTTCCAAAAGGGGTATGTTGTCTTCCCAGGTCCGAGTAAGAATCAGGATCCTCAACAGCGACCTGTTGAAGAACACGTGGTGATAATAAATGAAGCTGATGGCACCATTCAAGAATTTACAACCTCAACGACAAAACCCGTGGAGCCGGTGAATAATGGACTTCCACAACCAGCTGAAAACTTGACGCCACCAACGGAAAGGCCGAGACCAGTTCCAGGACAGAGACCGCCTTATTCCCACTATCAACATCCTACACCTAGACCAGATTTCGCAAGGCCTTCGCGACTCCCCTTACCACCTAGAACTAAACCAATCTCTGACGCAGTGGTTTATAAGAGAAGACCTGTCTCTCCGGATACGAAACTTCCCAATATTCTCCCACAGTTCCGACCAAATGCAAAAGCTTCCCATGGACATCGGGGCTCAGAGATGATAGGAACACTACCTGCTGCTCATTATCACAGACCTAGACCAGCATCATCTTTTTCGAGACGACCTTCTCCACCCTCATACTTGCAGATACTCAGTCCTCCACCTCTTCCTACGGGATCACACCAAGTACATCATAGAATCACCAATCCTCCAAAAGATGTCTCTAACTCTGATGTTAAGAGGATACTTCCTCCGAATCCACAAGGGAATCCTGTTAGAGAGATTGAGAGAGTTCAACAACATTTTCCAGCGTTGGGTAGGTTTATTTATTGATTACCCTTTACGAATCTTTACCTAACAATAAGTTTCCTTTCTAATATTTGAAGGGAAACTTTTGGATATCCTCAGATTTTAGCCCATCATACGAGGTGTGGCTATTAAATAAGGAATACAGTTTTTCTCTATTGCCTCAGTTTGACCTTATACTTAAGTTTTTCCTTAACCCGGCAGAATTGCTACTTACTGTTTTGAAAAGGAAAATGAACGGCCTGTCCTTAAGAATGGATTTTCACTTAAGCATTGTAATTTCAACGAGAACTGACTTTGAGGTCAATGAGTCAGTGGCAACTCAATCTTTTAATTTTAGTAACGAGCTAAACCATAAAGTTGAATGGCAAGAATTGTAAACTAATTTCAATTATTTCACTGAAGAATTTTGTATTCATCTATCAGGGTGTCTTCTCAAATCCTAGAAAAAAAATCCCTGACAATTCCAGGTTTTTTTTCAGGTGGCTCAAGCTTTCCAGGTATAATTTTTCATAATAGAGAGCCATCCAAATATTACGCTATTTTTTAAACAATTGACCCGGAATATGTATACAGTTTCGCAAGTTTATTTTTAATAATGTTTCTTTCAGTTTCTAGGGATTAAATTAATATGTTTAATTTAGAAAGATTCGACAAATTATATTGCAAGATATTCTTAAATATATCAGCAACATCGATTAATTCAATAATACTAAAATCATAATTAATTATTTCTTGAATTTGTCTCTAAAGTTCATGAATTTGAATAATAATTCAAACAGATTTTTATTTTATCTTATACTTCAAATTATTAAAATTAATTTGAAAAGGTTTAAATTTTAACTTTTGAAGTAAAAATATTGCGTTTTCAACAATAAAGATGATTTTCTAACCAAATAATTGAATTTTCAACTAAAAAGATTAATTGTCTACCAAAAAAGATGATTTTCAAACAAAATAAATGAATTTTTAACAAAAAAATGTAATAATTAAAGTTTCGGTTAAAAAAATTAATTTTCCACAGCAAAAAAAATGTCAACCAAAGGGATGAATTTTCAACTAAAATTATGAATCTCCAACTGGAATAGATGAATTTTAAACAAAAAAGATGAATTTTTAACAAGAGTTTCACTTTCAACCAAAAACGAAAAATTTTCAATCATATAGTTAAAGTTTGAACTTGAAAAATCAGTTTTTAACCAAAAATGGAATAATTATATTTCCAGTTAAAAAAAACTAATTTTCTACAAGAAAAAAAGCAAATTTTCAACCAAAGTGATGAATCTTTTTGGTAGAAAATTAATCTTATTGTCTGAAAATTAATCTTTTTGTTTAAAAATTAATCTTTTTGCATTAAAAATCATCTATTTCAGTTAAATATTCATCATTTTAGTTTAAAATTCATTACTTTGTTTGAAAATTCACTTTCTTTGTAGAAAATTAATTTTTTTAACTAGAAATATATTTATTCCGTTTTTGGTTTAAAACTGATTTTTTCAATGAAGTAGATTAATTTTCAACTTAAATGATTATTTAACTGGAATACTTGAATTTTCAACCAAAAAGATTAATTTTCAAACAAAGAATCATTTTCTACAAAAAATACCATTTTTGCAACAAAATACATAAATTTTCAAGAAAATAGTTAAATTTTCAACTAGAAAGATGAATATTTAACTGGAATAATTGAATTTTTAACCAAAAAGATGAATTTTCAAACAAAAGGCTTATTTTTCTACTAACAAATTTAATATTAAAAAAATTTAATATAAAAAAAAAAATTAATTTTAAATCACAAAGATTATTTTTTAACAAAAAAGTTTACATTTTAACCAAAAAGATGAATTTTCAACAAAAATGATGAATATTTAACTGGAATACTTGAACTTTTAACCAAAAAGATGAATTTTCAAACAAAAGGCTTATTTTTCTAGAAAAAAAATCGATTTTTCAATAACATAAATGAATTTTCAACTAAAACAGACAAATATTCAACCAGACAGTTCAATTTGGAAGTAACAAAGAGTAGTTTTCAACCAAAAATGAAATAGTTAAACATTCAGTTAAAAAAATTAACTTTCGATCAAAAAATATAAATTTTAAACTAAAATGATAGAATATTCAACTAAAATAATTAAATTTTCAATTAAAAAAATTATTTTTCTACAAAAAAAAATTTCAACGAAATAGTTAAAATTTCAACTTTCAACTAAGTAATTAAATTTTCATTCCAGAAAAAGATGAATTTTGAAGGAAAAAAAATAATAAAAATTTCAACGAAAAAAGGTTTTTCAGTCAAGAGAGAGGAAAAATTTCAAACAAATTGTTGCAACTAAAAAAATAGAATACCTTAATTTTCTGTTAAAAAAAACATATTTGTCAACAAAAAAAGATGAATTCTCAACCAAAAATATAATATCTGATATTTGAAGGAATAAAGATTTCAATTTGAAATAAAAAATACTTCATGTTTCAACCAAAAAAAGATTTTCATTTTAAATGAAAAATAGTTGAATTCAACCAAAAAAGACGAATTTTTAACCAAGATGTATTTTCTATGAATAAAAACGAATTTTCAAGAAAATAGATGAATTTAAACCAGGTACTTAAATTTTCAATTAAAAAAATTAATTTCAAACCCAAAAACAAATTTTCAACAAAATAGTTCAATACAGTAATATAAAGGTACTTTTAAAAATAAAGAATCATTGTTATTTAATTTCATATTGCAATTTAAAAAAATTAAGCACGCTCTCGAAAAAATTCCATGACTTGAAAAAAATTCCCTGACATTTCCAGGTTTTCCAGTTAGACACCCTGATCTATGTATATTAACAAATCTTTCAATTAAATTTTTTATTAGCTGAAAAAGATCATTCTCCTTCGCTCCGCTGGGAATCGAACCACAGGTCTTCCGATTGCCGGTCGCGTGCTCTTACCACTAAGCTACTAGAGAGATCAAAGGCAGATCCTTTTTTTCAGATATACGCTTTTCAGAGCAAGGTGTTATGTTTGAAATTAAAAAAATCTTTGAAATGTGACGAGAAATCTAAACCGGAAATCAGTGAATAAAGAATTACGTGAGTCATAATAAATTGCCTTTCTCTTTCTAGGTCAAAAACAGAAGCCCCACCCAGAAGAGGATCGGGTTGACCGATTTTCAGTGGATCCACCTCAGGTGCCACCCAGACCAGTTCTCTTCCCCAGACACAGAAACGATGACAACGTCCCGAGAGTCGCAACTCTCCAAATGATTCAACAACGCGGCGGTCTTGACGAAAGTGTCGTCAGATCCAATCTTCCACCTCCACTGAGAGGAAACTTGAGAGACGATAAGAACGCTCGGGAAAACCAAACTGACGCTGAGCGAAGGAAGGATGATTTCAGGGATACTGAAGAAACAGAACCACCAGTTTACGTCGTTTATCCAGTCAATACTGCTGTAAACATCGGTCAAGACGATTCGAGAGAGAAGGACTCAAGTGTCGTCGTTGGAACTCGCGGCCCTCATCGACCTTTGCCGCCTGACACTCTTCTTCAGGGCGAAGAAAGTCAAGAAAGCCCCGAAGCATCGCCCATCGTTGCTCTACCTGCTAAACATTACACCGATGCAGCTTCTCTTTCCGACTTTCCATATCCTCTCGAAAGACCAGATCCAGCTTTACTCTCAGGACCCGTTCACGAAACGCCTCTTCTTGTCCCAAGCGATCAGAAACATCAGCAAGAGGAGGGAGACGGAAATCTGAACCAAGATCACGATGTTAAACTGAGCCTGCAAGATTTCGTACCTTTCCCAGCGAAGAAGAACAACGCAATCTCCACGACTCTTCATCAACTTCCACAAAACAATCTCCAAACTTCAACGCCAATTGCCTACGTCTTCACTCCAACCGCCGAACCAATTCATCGCTTGGATCTTGACTCTGAGATACTGAAATTCGATCGCAATGAAGAAAAGCCAGTGCTTCTTCCATCCCAGCAACCCTCGAGTTCATCAAGTTCTGCTCCATCGCCGCAGAACTTTATGGCGCCTTTCGTAGCCAGCGCGAATGCAGAAACTCCTCCGAAAAATGGCTGGAATGTGGTTCAACTTAATGACCGGAGTTCTGGGACTGATGAGAAAGATGCTTTGACTGCTGAAGAAACTCAGACTGAGAGAAGCGAATTCGATCCGGACAATTTCAAGCCACAACTTTTCGGAGGATTCAAACCGATTTATGAATTTCCCACGGAAGAGGAACACGAGGTTCAACGTGAAAAGGCAGTTAAAGACATGCCAAGGAGCTTGTCTTAGAAGAGACAATTAGGAACTTAGCAGCGGAATAGTGAATTACTGCAGAATATTTCTCTTTTCAGCATTCCTTTTACATATAGATATGCTAAAGGAATATTGAAAATTGCAATCTTTGATGTTTCACAACGCATTTAGTAAAACTCTTGAACAATCTCTGCCGATTAAGGTGCTTCAAACGAGTGTGTTTTTAGAATAATACAAAATACGGCTACAAGGATGAATTATTTGATGTAATATTTTTACCACATAATCTGAAGGCATATGTGCATGACGAAAATATATGACAGGCCTGTCATTTTTTTCCTGTAGTTTTTTCGCGACCACAGGAAAACGACAGGCAAAACGACAGCCGAAAATTACTGGCCTTAATTGGCCATAATTTATAAAAATATCGTCTGAACATTATAAAGTATCGACGACTTGCAGATTTATTAGTGAACTATTTGAACTTTCCTGTAAAGCTTAAAAAATCATCAGCAAAAGAAAACTATTATGGGAATTTTCATGATGAAAACACCTTTTTGTAGCCTGTGTCTAATTCCGCATTATCTTCCAACACATCAGTTGTGGAATGTGTTCGATTTGCCATTTTAAAGCCTTCTTATCCTTATAAAGCGCTAAACTTAAGTACCACGGGCAACAATTTCGGACTATTTTCAACTTTCTTCATTCCCTTAACAAGTTCACTGCGTGCTCCCAATTCCATGCTCCAACAAAGAATGGTCTCGCCACGCGCATCTGAAAAAAAGTGAACCAATCAAAGGGTCCGTAGGTTGGGCGTGGCGAGACCATACTTTGTTGGATCATGGAATTGTGAGCACGGAGTGAACTTGTTAAGAGAATGAAGAAAAATTGTTGCCCGTGGTACTCAAGTTTAGCGCTTTGTAAGGATAAGAAAGCTTTAAAATGGCAAATCGAACACATTTCACAATTGATGTGCTGGAAGAGAATTCGGAATTGGACACAGGTTACAAAAAGGTGTTTCATCATGAAAATTCACATAATAGTTTTCTTTTGCTAATTATTTTTTAGGCTTCACAGGAAAGTTCAAATAGTTCACTAATGAATCTGCAAGTCGTCGATACTTTATAATGTTCAGACGATATTACTATAAATTATGGCCAATTAGGGCCAGTAATTTTCGGCTGTCGTTTTGCCCCATTTCCAGGCGCAGAAAGTTCAGCATATTTTCAATTAGCACAAAAAAAAGACCATTTTTCAAAAAAAGGGCTCTAGCCATGCATATTTATAAGCCTTTAGATTATCTGGTAAAAATATTACATCAAGCAATTCATCCTTGTAGCTGTATTTTGTATTATTCTAAAAACCGACTCGTTTGAAGCGCCTTAAGGAGATTCTTCTCAACCTACGCTTTTTCTTTGGCTCGCAAAGCTGACGAAACTGATTACAACTGGATCAGGGAACTGATTTAGTTCTGCTAATCTTACTATAATTTTATTGAAGTATTAATTATAATATTTGAATAACTATTTAAGTATTTATTACAGTTTTTTTCCTTGCGTGACGTCTATTGTGACCGGATCAGATTCGGATTCTGTACAGTGTTCCACACTTGAATTTAAGATAATATTTTCTTTGTTCCCAAATACTGTGCAAACGTGAGATGAATGGTAGCTAGGCTAAGTCGAATTATTTATATATTTATGTGTTGTCCTTTTATTAAGTAAAACGGATCGGAAAAGAGACTGAAACGATCTCGCGCGAGAATTCAAAGCAAAAGACGTTGAAACCATTTTATCGTTCGAGATCCGTTAGTTTTTAAGACATGTACCTCTACTGGTAAAGATATTACTTAAGAATTGTAGAATAAATTATCTACGCTGAAGATTCAAGATATATATATTTTTACTATTCAAACCTTCAATTTCTGATTTTGAAATTGTTACAGACTAGCAGTAAATTCACGCCTGGATGCACCTCCCTGGATTTTTATTTCCTAATATTAAAAATATACACAATTCAAAAAATACATAATAACACATTTTTAAATATTAAAGTTTGAAACATTTTTTGAAACGATTTAAACTGATTTTTTAAAAATCAAATCCTATATTAAAAAGCGCATGGCGCCATTTTCGATTATTTCTCGAACCATCTCGAAATAACTCGAAACAATTTGAAACGATGGTTGTCGGGAAACCCGTGTTTGTGATTGGATCAAGCTTTAATTTTTTTTGATATTTGAAAAAAGAGTCTGCAAACTTCAGGATTATAAGAAATGTAAGGTTATTTAAATACTATGTTCAATAATAATAATAATAATCAATGAAAAGACATCTCCTGCACCTTAAAATACAAAATTTAATTTGTTTAGTTCAAGAAACAGAACATGGAATTCAAGTAGTCGACGTTATTTAAAATAAATTTTTCAAACCACAATCTTAAAAAAAAGAATTGCATATTAACCATATAAAAGGTTCAATTTTTCAAAATGTTTATAAATTTGTAACGTTGGCTTAGCTGCAAATAATATGAGTTTTATAAACTCGATTAAAATGAAAAATTACATTTTCAATATTTAAACTAACTTATAAAGTTTATACACTATACCATGTAAAAAATTAAATATTTTAACATATTAGCGATGAAATTTCTCAAATTTTATAGATTTTAAAAATTAGAAAGTTTCAACCTAAAAATTTTTGGTAATAATTTTCAGAGGCCAAAGAGATTCTTCTTAGTTATAATTAAGCGAAAATCTGAAAAAGCACTTTTTTCTCTACTATTTCAATTGATGAATTCGAATAATAATTTAAACAAATTTTTATTTTATCTTCTTATACTTAAAATTCAGTGTATATTTAGGTAAAATTAATGTAGGTACTATAAAATTCAATTTAAAACGCTTCAGGTTCCAAACTTTTCAATAAAAATGTTGCATTTTGAACAAGATAAATAAATTTGTTACCAAATAACTGAATTTTGGACCAAAGAGATTAATTTTATGCCAAAAAGACGATTTTCAAACAAAATATATGAATTCTTAACTAAAAAGTTGAATTTTCAACCAAAAAGATGGATTTGCAACAAAAATGATGAATATTTAACTGGAATACTTCAATTTTCGACCAAAAAAATGAATTTTCGAACAAGAAGATTATTTTTCTACCAAAAATATTATTTTTTAATCAAAGGCATCAATTCTCAATCAGATAGTTGAATTTTCAACTAAACAAAAAAATTTTCAACCAAAGAGTGGAATTTTGAACTGATAAAAATCAATTTTCAACAAGAAATGGAACAATTAAACTGTCAATGAAAAAAAATTAATTTTGAACCAAAATGATAAATTTTCAATTAATTAAATTATGAATCTTCATCTGGAATAGCTGAATTTCAAACAAAATGATGAATTTTTAACAAAAATGATCAATCTTCAACTGTAATACTTGAATTTTCAATTAAAGAGATGAATTTTCAACCAAAAAGATTAACTTCTACCAAAAATATTTAATTAAAAATATTTAAAAAGACCTTAAAACATTTCAAAAGATTTCCAAAACCAAAACAGAATCTGGAAGATTTGAAGGCATTTTTTTTGTTTTTCAGAATTTCAAGAAAATTGTTGGGAAAATTCAAATAATTTTATAAGATATTTAGAAGGTTTGAATGTTTTAAAAAATATTGAAAAATAATTTGAAAAGATTTACAAAAATTCAAAACAAAATGTAAATTTTTGAAGAATTCGAAAAAATTTTGAAAGCTTTTTACGAGGTTTGAAAGGCTTCAAGAAAATACAAAAATTTTCTTTAGATTCCTGGGATTTTTTTTTTATTTTCAAAAATTAATTTTTTAAGAAAATTTGAAAAGGTTTTAAAACATTCCAAAATATTTGAAAATACTTTGAAAAAATTTTGGAACTATTTTGTTGAAAATTCGTCATTTTCGGTTAAAAATGTATCGGTTGACTTTTCAACACAAGGTTGAATTTTCAACAAAGAAAGATTTTTCAATCAATAAACAAAAAAACTCTTATCCAAAATGTTGAGTTTTTAAGTCGTCAAAATGAATTTTTGAAAAAAAAGTTGAATTTACAACCCAAAAATATACATTTTCTACCAAAATAATTGAATTTTCAACTAAAAAAAGGCAAGTTTTCAACAAATTAGGTAAACTTTTAACTGAAAAATATCAATTTTCTAGCAAAAATGAAATAGCTACATTTTTAGCAAAAAATTATTTTTTAATCCAGAAGATTAATTTTCCATTAAAAATAGTAAATGGCCATAAAAAAAATCGGCGAAAAATGGAATAGTTACATTTTGAGTTGAAAAAATTAATTTTCAACAAAAAAACGAATTTTCAAACAAATTTGTTAAATTTTTAACCTAAGTAATGAAGTTTTAATGATGAATTTTCAATCAAAAAAATAAATTTTTAACCAAATAGTTGAATTTTCAACCCAGAAGATTAATTTTCTACCAAAAAGATTAAATAGCAATAAAAAAACTCGACGAAAAATGGAAGTTAAATTTTTAGTTAAAAAATTAATTTCAGTTTAATTTCCAATGCCTCTTCAAAATTATTCAGCTTTTAAAGTTTTTAAAGTTAGTTGAAATAATAAAAGATGTTTTTAATTGGGTAGTTTAATTTTTAATATGTAGAGTAGCTAAATTCTTAACTATGTGGGCGAAAAAATAAATTAATATCAGCGATTTTTCCAAAATTCTGAGAATTCCGAATTTTTAAATATTGTTTTAAAGTAGGGTCTGGCCATTTTAATTTCTAAAGCTTATTTTTTTAGGTAAATTTTGAGTCCCATATGCTGCAAAAAAAATTTGATTGAAAATTTAATTACTTTGTTGAAAATACAACTACTTTCTTAAAAACTCATATTTTTTTGTCAAAAAATCAACAAGTTGGTTAAAAATTGTACTAATTTGTTAAAACTTTATCTTTTTGGTTGAAGATTCTTCTCTTTGGTGGAAAATGGAACTATTTCATTGTAAATTCGTTTCTTTTTTAGTTGAAAATTCGTGTTTTTTAGAAGATGATTAATCTTCTCATATTCGTATTTTTTAGTTAAAATATCATCAATTACACTTTTCCTTGAGAATTTATTTTTTTTTTATTTGAAAATTCTACTACCTGGTTGAAAGTTGAACTAATTTGTTGAAATTATTTATTTTTTTTAAGATTCATAATTTTATTTGGAAATTCATCTTTAGAGTGGAAAATTTAACCAGTTTTTTTTTATTTCAAATTAAAATAGTTTTTTTATTGAAATATCAAGTATTACAGGCTTCGTTGAGAATTCATCTTTTCGGTTTGAAAATTGAACTGCTTTGTAGAAAATTCGTATTTTTGGCTTGAAAAGACAACAATTTGTTAAAAAATTAAAGTATATAGTTGAAAATTCTTATTTTCGGGTTAAAAATTCAATTGTTTTCTTCGTACCGTCTATTATTATACCGTCTATTTTGGTGAAAAATTCAACTAATTGGTAGAAAATTCATCTTTTTGGTAAAAATTCTTAGTGTCGGTTTAAAAATTCAACTGTTTTGTGGAAAATTTATCTATTTTGTTGAAAATTCATCCTTTTAGGTAGAAACAAAATCTTTCTTGAAAATTCTTCTTTTTGGCTACGGACATGACTATTTTTTTTAAAAACTTATCGTGTTTGGTTCAATTTAACTGGAAGAAAATTAATTTTTTTGTTGAAAATTAATATTTCAAACTGAAAATGTAATTATTTCATTTGTGGTTAAAAACATATCTTTTTTAGTGGGAAATTCAGCTATTTTGGTAGAAAATTTAACTATTTTGTTGAAAAATAAACTATTTATTTGAAAAATTAAGTTTTTTGTTGAAAATCCATAGTGCCGGGTAGAAAATTAATCTTTTGGGCTGTGGGCATAACTAATTTGTTAAGCACTCATCGATTTTGATTCAATTTAACTGGAAGAAAATTAATTTTTTTGTTGAAAATTATTTTTTTTAGCGGAAAATGTAATTATTCCATTTTTGGTTGAAACCTATTTTTTTTAGTTGAAAATTTAACTATTTTGGTAGAAAATTGAACTATTTTGTTGAAAATTAAACTATTTATTTGAAAAATTAAGTTTTTTGTTGAAAATGCATAGTGCCGGGTCGAAAATTATTCTTTTTTTTTGTATAAAAATCATATCTTTTGTTGAAAATTCGTCCTTTTGGGTGGAAAATTAAATCTTTTTTGAAAATTTATCTTTTTGGCTGTGGACATAACTATTTTGTTAAGAACTTATCTATTTTGATTCAATTTAACTGGAAGAAAATTCATTTTTTTTTTAATTAATTTTTTAAACTGAAAATGTAATTATTCCATTTTTGGTTGAAAACTTATCTTTTTGAGTTGAAAATTCAGCTATTTTGGTAGAAAATTGAACTATTTTGTTGAAAATTAAACTATTTATTTAAAAAAATATTGGACAATTATTAAATGTGTAATTAAACTGTACCAGAAAATATCTTTTTTTTTTGGTTAAAAATTAATT
>CAKNYM010050992.1:248189-260097 GCA_932195095.1 Andricus curvator
ATATTTAGTTATTATCTTTTCCAAAAACATACTTTAAAAAATGTAGGCCTATATTTTTGGTTAGGTCAGTATATTTAGTGAAATATATTATACTAAATTTTTTTTTAATATAGGCAGGTTCACAAATTTGTGCAATTTTTTTGGTTAGAGTAGTATATTTAGTTACTATCTTTTCCAAAAACATACTTAAAAAATGTAGTCCTATGTTTTTGGTTAGGTCAGTATATTTAGTAAAATATCGTGCTATCTTTTATGAAAACATCTTCGATTCCTGAAATAGCGACATTTTTTTAATAATATGGAGCTATATCAAGAAATGATTAAACATTACAAAAATAAAGCTCCCACCTTTCTGTACATTTTGAATTTGTGATTCTCGTTACGCTCGAACGAGAATTGTTGTCCACTTGGCAATGATTTGCTTGGTTGCGCAAACAACAAAAAGTCATTTGTAAGAAATCCAACTAGTTCTTTACCGCTTTTCGCCTGTAAAATTTAATGAAATTATTTCTTTTAAAATAATCCAATATAATATTAATACACGCAAATTCGCTAATGATCCTCCATATGTTTTTACAAACGAGGATATTCGTAACTGTGTAGTTCGACCTTGTGTAATATTCCATAATGCAGCAATTTACGAGGACCGAGTGAATTTGTCAGAGAATTGAAGACGAGCTGCTCCTCTAGTCCATCGCAAGCTACGTGATTTTGCAGCCATTCGAGTCTATCACTGTTTTCTTTTTCCCGTACACCTTCATTCACCTGAAAGTAATTCAAATTTTAATTATCGAATAATTTATCAGTATATCCTGAAGAGATCTCTTTACAATATAATAATTTTTATATAATACAGGCATGATTTACGCGTTTTCAGCGCCTTTTTTAGTTCTGAAAGTAGCCGCTTACACAACAGGAGTGAATGCGCATGCGCGCAGTACAATTATGCTTCCATAATACTCATAGGAGTATTATGGGCTCATAATTGTACTCCGCGCATGCGCAGTCGACCGTTACATACAGTATCGTGTGTACCAAAGAGTGAAACGTCTTTTTATCCTCTCGCCTGTTTGCAAAACTCACGCTCGGATAAAGACTGTTTCACTCCTGGGTACATAATGTACTATTTTCATGAATTTTCCTTTCTTGAAATAAAATAAAAAAATTAACTTCAATTCTATGACTATAATGTTGACAAAAAATAATTATTTTATAAATTTATAATTTAATATAATGGTTCAAAATCATGAATGAGTAAAAATAAAAATAACTTTTTTAAACTGAGATCTGAAATAATTAAATTAAAATTGAATTTCTAAAGTATAAAAAGCATTGCTACCTGTATACAAAATTCTTCTGCTTTAGCCAACGCTTCTGACAAATACTGCCTATCGGGATGATTGAAGGGCGTGTTTTCCAAGATCTACAAATAAAAATTAAAAGATAAAAAAATATTGATATAACAAAAAGTCAAAATTAAATTCTGCTTCTATTTATATTCTAAAGTTTCTCAAATAAAGCTCGAAATGAGTATTTTTAAAAACAATTTTAATATAAATTCATAAAGTTTCAAGGAAAAGTAAAATCTTGTAAAAACTTGAGGTCGTGTTAGTTTTTTCAGCAGAAATCAGCATTTTGAGACAAAAATGATCATCGAGATTCTCAATTTTTGAACAATTTTAGGTTATGTTAGCGTTTTACATCGAAAATTGGTATTTTGGAACAAAAATTATTTTAGTATGAACAAGATTTAGAATATTTTAATAATTTTCGATCATGTTAGTGTTTTCCTCAAAGATGATTGGTATTTTGAGTACAGGATTATCAGATTTCAGAGAATATTTACAATTTTTCAACAACTTTAGGTTATGCTGGTGTGTTTATCCTAATATTTAATGATTTTTGTTTAAAAAAGTAAAATGTACAAGCTTGAACAATTTTGAATTGTAAGTGGTTTTCGTCGGAAATTGAAATTTGTATTAAAAATTCAAAGAGTTCAAAGAATATTTATAATTTTTTAACAACTTTAGGTTACATTGGTATTTTACATAAAAAATTGGTATTTAAACAAAAATCATTATATTTTGAACAAGATTTTGAATATTTTAAAAATTTTGGAACAGTTTAAGGTTGTGACAACATTTGTCACCGGAAATCGGTTATTTTAGACAAAAAAAAATTAATTTTAAAAGAAGATTTACAATTTTCAATAATTTTTTGTTTGGTTCTGTTGGCGTTTTTCGTCGAAAATTGGCATTTTTAATTGAAAAAAGAATGAGATTTTCCAGATTATCATTCAGAGTTGTTTAATTCACAATGTTTGGGTTTTGTTGGTGTTTTATACCGGAAATTAGTAATTTTAATGAAAAATCATTGGTTTTCAAAGATAATTTTTTAAAAATAATCTTAGGTTATGCTCGCGTTTTTCAATGTAAATCGGTACAGATTTAAAAGAAGATTAGAAATTTTAGAACAATTTTAGGTTATGCTAACATTCTTTTTACAGGAAATCGGTTATTTTGAACACTAAACATTATGTTTAAAAGAAGATTTACCTTCAACAATTTTTCGTCATGTTCTATATTAATTCTGAAGTTACGATATGAATTTTCATGAATTATCAAAAATATTGTTCTTGATCGGAAGGCATTCTTAGTTGAATCCGTAAACAAAATTATGCCTATTTCTTGAAAAATAGTCAAACTCTCAATATGTTTATAAAAATTCTTTGAATATTTAATCATTATTGCAAATTTGCAAAGTCTCATGGAAAAGAGTTATTGGAAATACATCCTTGGCAATTTCGTAAACGAATTGAGCCCATTCGTTAAAAAAATGGCCAAACTCTTAATTTTTTAGTCGAAATTGTTTAAATAATTAATTCTTGTAAATTTACAAAGCAATATTGAAAAGAGTAATCGGAAAGATATTCTTAGTTGACTCCGTAAACAAATTGTGCCTATTCGTTGAAAAACAGCCAAACTCTGAATATGTTTATGAAAATTATTTAAATAATTATTAATAATTGTAAATGTGCAAATTATCGTAGAAAAGAGTTACTGGAAATACATCCTGGTAATTCCGTAAACAAATTAAGCTCATTCATTGAAAAATGGTCAACCCCTTAATTTTTTAATCGAAATTGTTTAAATAATTAATAACTCTTGTAAATTTACAAAGCAACATAGTAAAGAGTCATCGGAAAGATATTATTAGTTGACTTTGTAAAAATTGAGCCTATTAATTGAAAAATAGCCAAACTCTGGATTTTTTTAATGAAAATTATTTAAATAATTGATAATTCTTGTAAATTTACAAAACAACATAGAAAAGATTCATCGGAAGGCATTCTTAGTTGAATCCGTAAACAAAATTGTGCCTATTTCTTGAAAAATAGCCAAACTCTCAATATGTTTATGAAAATTGTTTAAATATTTGATAATTATTACCATTTTTCAATGTCTCGTAGAGAAGAGCCTTCGGAAAGATATTCTTACTTAATTTTGTAAAAAATTGAGCCTATTCATTGAAAAATAGCGAAACTCTGAATTTTGTAATGAAAATTGTTTAAATAATTAATAACTCTTGTAAATTTACAAAGCAAAATAGAAAAGAGTCATCGGAAAGACATTCTTTATTGATTCCAGAAACGAATTGAGCCTATTCTTTAAAAAATAGCCACACACTTAATTTGTTTATAAAAATTGTTTAAATAATTAATAATTATTGTAAATTTGCAAAGTCTCGTAGAAAAGAGTTATTGGAAATACATCCCGGGAAATTCCGTAAACAAATTAAGCCCATTCGTTGAAAAATGGCCAAACCCCTAATTTTTCAATCGAAATTGTTGAAATAATTAATAACTCTTGTAAATTTATAATGCAACATGGAAAAGAGTCATCGGAAAGATATTCTTATTTGAATCCGTTTTCTTTAAAGATATATGAGCCAAGGATGAACATATTGTTTAAATTTTCTAAACTTCTTTAAATTTCAAAATTAATTATAATTTTTTGAACAAGATTTTGAATATTTTAGCAATTTCGGAACAGCTTACGGTTACAAAACATTTTTCACCAGAAATCGATTATTTTAGACAAAAATCATTAATTTTGAAAGAAGATTTACAATCTTAAATAATTTTTTGTTTGGTTCTGTTGGCGTTTTTCGTCGAAAATTTGTATTTTTAATTAAAAAAAGAATGAGATTTTCCAAATTATCACTCAGAGTTATTAAATTCACAATATTTGGGTTTTGTTTGTGTTTTATACCGTAAATCAGTAATTTTAATGAAAAATCATTGGTTTTCAAAGATAATTTTTTTTTTAGTAATCTTAGGTTATGCTCGCGTTTTTCAATGTAAACCGGTACAGATTTAAAAGAAGATTAGAAATTTTAGAACAATTTTAGGTTATGCTAACATTCTTTTTACCGGAAATCGGTTATTTTAAACACTAAACATTACGTTTAGAAGAAGATTTACAGTCTTCAACAATTTTTTGTCATGTTCTATATTAATTCTGAAGTTAAGATATGAATTTTCATGAATTATCAAAAATATTGTCCTTGCTTTTCTTTTCTATTATTTTAGCTGATAGATACCATGCAATAGCACGCGTGATTGTTTTCTAGTTTTTATTAAATTTGTATTGGTTATTTTAGTGAAAAATAGAAATCGAATATTACTTTTCCAATGATAAGCGGGTATTTTGTTATCCTCTGCATTGGTTTAATCAGAAAAGAGCTCAAAGGCATTCCTTTGGTTCGCGGATCCTGTTGACATCTTTGTCCAACTTGAACAAAATCTGGACTAGTTTCAGTCAATTTTTGAAGATAAACCGCTGCTGATATCTGACAACTGCAGAATCGCACGTAAGCAGACATTCTTGGAATCTGAAAAAATTTAATTCTCATTTTTTTTTTAATTTAAACTTAATAAATCTTACTATAAAGGATACAAAGGTTGAAGAATTACGTTTTCACACAAGATGTCACCAATCATCCGCACTATTCCTCCATCACTATTGTCACGTCTTATCCTTAAAGTTCTGTTGACAAAAGTGTATGAAATTAAAATTATATTCTAAACTAATATAAATAAATATTGATTACCTCAGGAAATTGTCATTGCAGGCGATAATGTCTCTCCAATTTACAAAAATTCTGTCGACCTCGTTCGCAGATAGCACCAAACTTTCGAGTAGAGGTTTTTCGAAAACCTGTATGAATGATTTTAAAATCCATTTGCATTTACCATTTGATAATTTGGAAATTTGATATGTAAACACTTATTAGTTCTAGTAATAATTAAATGTACAATTAAGAATAACTAGAGCAAAAAATTCAAAGTTATAATATGTATTGTATTTCTATGTTTAGTTAAGAAAGTTAATTTTAGTTAATCTGCCTCAATTATACGGGGGTTTGCCAATCAACATTATTTTCTAATTGACTTGAATACAAGTTGATCTGTATATTTTGAAACAAAAATTTATTTCTATGATTCAATAACTTTCCCCAACTTCAATTTGCGCTATGACTCAGTAAAGTTGTGGCTAAAATCTGAAATTTGGAGGACGTAATCTTTGAATTATTACCTTTAATTTAAGCCAATCTCTCAGGATAGAGGGGCGTTTTTCGAGTTGGACAAGAGGGCGCTGCGTGATAATTGTTTCACGACAGAGGGGCATTTTTCGAACTGGACAAGAGGGCGCTGCGTGATTATTATTGTAGGGATCTCATGTAATGACGAAACGACTAGTGAGTTTCCACTCTATGTTCCAATAACCTATTTCACGTTGTCTACCTCGCATCGTTTTGCTCATCTGATCTTTACTACCGGCACAATCTTAGACTTTTGTCATCTGCTCGTTGACTTTCTTAACCTGATTTTCCACATTCGATAGCAATTGCAAACTGACGCTAATAGCAATCTGTAAATTGTTAACGAGTGCCTGTCGATCCGTTCGTTACCATATCACAAGTTAAAACTGATTCGTCCCCACCTCGTTTCATGCAACATTGACCACGTTTAGAAAAGGCTTCCTCTTGCAAATCGGTGTGCATTTTTATAATTGACGAGTGTGCTTCTTCCCACAACATTCGTTCCTGCAGTTTGAACCATCCCTCTTGCTCATTTTGATAAGTGTAAGATTGTGCACGGTAGTAAAGATCAGATGAGCAAAACGATGTGAGGTAGAGAACATGAAATAGGTTGTTGTAACATAGAGTGGAAACTCACTGGTCGTTTCGTCATTACATGAGATCCCTACATTATCTCAGGATAGAGGGGCTTCTTTTGAGCTGGACAAGAGGGCACCACGTGATAATTACTTCAGGGTAGAGGGCCTTTTTTCGTCCTTGATAAATGGGCTCGCTGTGATTAATATTTCAAGGCTGACGGGCGCTTTTCGAGTTGTACAAGGGGACGCTGAGTGATAATTATTTCACGACAGAGGGGCATTTTTCGAACTGGACAAGAGAGCGCTGCGTGATTATTATTGTAGGGATCTCATGTAATGACGAAACGACTAGTAAGTTTCCACTCTATGTTCCAACAACCCATTTCACGTTCTCTACCTCGCATCGTTTTGCTCATCTGATCTTTACTACCGGCACAATCTTAGACATTTGTCATCTGCTCGTTTATCTTCTTAATCTGATTTTCCACATTCGATAGCAATTGCAAACTGACGCTAATAGCAATCTGTAAATTGTTAACGAGTGCCTGTCTATCCGTTACCATGTCACAAGTTAAAACTGATTCGTCCCCACCTCGTTTCATGCAACATTGAACACGTTTAGAAAAGGCTTCCTCCTGCAAATCCGTGTGCATTTTTATAATTGACGAGTGTGCTTCTTCCCACAACATTCGTTCCTGCAGTTTGAACCATTCCTCTTGCTCATTTTGATAAGTGTAAGATTGTGCACGGTAGTAAAGATCAGATGAGCAAAACGATGTGAGGTAGAGAACGTGAAATAGGTTGTTGTAACATAGAGTGGAAACTCACTAGTCGTTTCGTCATTACATGAGATCCCTACATTATCTCAGGATAGAGGGGCTTCTTTTGAGCTGGACAAGAGGGCACCACGTGATCATTATTTCAGGGTAGAGGGCCTTTTTTCGTCCTTGATAAATGGGCACGCTGTGATTAATATTTCAGGACTGACTGGCGCTTTTCGAGTTATACAAGGGGACGCTGAGTGATAATTATTTCACGATAGATGGGCTTTTTTCGAGCCGACCCGAACTCGACGCATACACACTTGACATTTTTAGTCATCTCGAGAGACCTCTCAAATTTTTTAAAATTATTACTGGCTTAAATTAGATAAGAGTCCAAAGATTAAGGCCTGTACATTTCAGATTTTTGCCGCAACTTTTCTAGGTCATGACCCAATTTAAAAAAGAGGTATAAAATTTGAGAAATTCTGGAACTTTAAGAAAATACTTCTCACGTGATATATTTTCTTCAAAGTCAGAAATCTTTCTACTAGAGTTTATGCGAGATGGAATTTCATAAGATTTAAAACAATTAAAAAATGTCTATCCTTATTTCCGACCAAATTATTATTAGATAATTAAAAATTTATGAAAATATTTACTGATATTTGCCTATTTTTATTTTATTTTTCCCTTTAATTTGATTTATAACTGTATACCTCATGAACGAGTCTCATATCCTCTATGTAGGCCTGTTCAGTCGCAATAAGTTCCTTGATGTATTCCTGGCGTTTTCTTTCCATAGGTTCGAGTTGCGCCGTCAGAACGTCGCTCATCTGCTCACTAGCTACAAAAACTTTCAAATTCAACAATTTTTGCCTAATTAAAAACGTTTATAAATTAAAAATGCCATATTGAAACTTTTAAGACTTTGTAATTTCAAATGAAAACATTGAAGATTACAAATTTTTTAATTGAAAAAAAAACAAATATAAAATGTAACTGTTTTAAACTATAAAGCGCATTTTAAAAGTTTTTATAAACAGTTTTTCAAAAATTATTGATTAAATAATTTCAACTTCCAAAGTTTACTATTTAAAATTACAAGCCTTCAAAATTTCAGAAGACATTCTTAAGAATTGCACTAATTATTTTTTAACGGGTTCTTAAAAACGTTTTTTAATGTTGACCGCTTAAGATTAAAAAATATTTAACTTGATATCTGAAATAATAAAAAATTTCAAGTTTAGAGCATTTACAATTAAACAACTTATTACTATCATTGGCCACATTAAAGAAATTATTATTAAAGCTGTGTACATTCTTTTATTGCAAAGTTCCAAATTTCAAATTAGAAGAATTAAAAAAAAAAAGAATATTTTTAACTTTGAGAAGTTTAGAAATTGACAATTTAAAATTTGATACGTTTCATGTATACTTTGAATTATAATATTGTAAAGATGTAAAAAATTTCACAATGCAAGCGTTAAAGCAAATACGAACTTTGAAACGATTTCAAAACAAAATAATGTAAGTTTGAAACTGATAATTTGGACATGAATTGGGATCATCTAAATTATATAACTTTCAGCTGTTCTTATTCAAAGATGTATTTTAAATACCTAGAAGACTAGCAGACTTTATTGGATATTTTTGAATAAATATTAGGATTTCTATGAGGCAGTTTCCATCTTTTTTTTTATCTTCAACTAACACCAAGATTGAAAAACATAGCAGAAATATAGCCAGCAACCCAAAATTCCGCCAAACACCTTCCCAAACCAAGTTCCAAAATGCACAAATGTGTGTAAAATGCTTTTCATAAATGCCACCTTTTTAATACCTTTTAAACCTATTTTTGAAAAAAGTTTTACAGAGAGAATCAAAATAATATTATAAAAAATCACATTATAGTCTTAGAAAACTGGCATTTATGAATTAGGGTGATAGACAAAAAGTGGACGTCATAACGATTATTTACAACAGACAGATACTTTATTTCAATCGTTGCGTGTGAGAACACGTTGTATGTGTAAGAATGACAAGAGGTTCGAAATAAATGCGAACAAATTCTCAACAGGTGCTATCTACACACGTCCTTTTTAAACTTTGTTCGCACTTTAACAATATTTATAATTAGAACGTATCTGTTCATTACTTTTGGTTAAAGAATCTCTTTTACTGAGATTCTGACCGATGATACAACGACAAACAAACGAACGATATGGATAAGTCTTGCAATCATAACAACTTGACCCTTATGAAAAAATTGTAATACTCTTTTTTTCATAAGGAGAGGGGTAGTGCTACACAAGTACTTCCTTGTAATATTAATATATATATATGGGGCATTTTTTCTCAAGTATGTACCCACCCAAAAATCTGACTTTTTTTTTGGATCGGACTCAAATTTGACAAAGTGTTGTCCTATCAGTTGGTAGTTAGATGGTGACATTTTTTGATTTTGGAACAGGTTATTTTTCGGATAACTTGACTGTTTTTGTATTGGATCAAACCAATTTTGATCTACATGTTCTGGATAGATTTCTCTTCAGCCCATTGAATGGTTACAATCATTTTTAAACTGAAAACTTTGACTCTCATATTTCAAAATAAAAAAACTTTGATGAAATTTGAATTAAAGAAAATAATTTCGTAACCACTTGATGGATCGCACAAAAGTCTATCGAAAAGATGCAGTTAGAAATTTTTTAAGTCCCGTAGGAAAGCAGTTTATAATATCCAAAAAAGAGCCTGCCCGTGCAAAATCTCAAAATGTTGTAAAATCTCCCACCCTTCATTAAATATTTGTCTAAGTGACAACATATTTCCCCATGCACTACCAACTAATGAACTGCACTTTGGCAAAGTTTGAATTTATATTTATATATAATAATAATAACGGGTTTGCAAAACTTGCAGTACACTTTTTTTTATATATAATAATAATAATTATATGTATAACGCATTATATCAGGAACCTATAGAAAATCTAACTTGCTACGTTCGCAATTTTCGGACACGCCTTGTCGATACATATAATTGATAATCTAGTGCCGCACACGTTAAAGTTTAAAGTAAGTCGAAAATCAAAATTTTCTCTTTTTTATTTTCAAACATTAATTCGTCATAATGTAAGAAATTTAATTCAGAATATGTAAATAAAAATTCAAATTCTTCTTTAACATCTAACATTCAAATTTAAATATAAAATTCTAGGGAATTAAAAAAATGATCCTACGGTCAAATTTGGACAACACACTCTCGATTTTAGCCACTCTCTCAAATAAAAAAAGAAGGCAACCTGCAAATCCCCTCTCTTGTCTTTTTGTCCCGTTAAGAGAAAAGAAAAGAAATGACGAGAGAAAAAAGGAAGGGGATTTAGATGTTGCCTTCTTTTCCTCTTTTTTAATTTTAGGTTTCTTAATTTGAATGGATTCTTGTTTTTTTTTTAACCAAACATCCAATTCCCTTCCTTCTATTTTCCTCTCGTCGAGAGAAAGGAAAAGAAAATACGAGAGGAAAAAGGAAGGAAATATAGAGGTGTTGCCTTATTTTTTCCTCTTTTTTATTTTTATTTTTACTTGAATGAAGACTTTTAAGAGTTTGTTGCCCAAATTTGATCGTTGGATTCTTGTTTTGTTTTTATTTTTCAAGAATTTCGTAGGTAAATGCATTCATTTAAGATGAACGGTGGTAGAGACATTTTGATGATTCCACGTTTAATCAATAATAATTAATTAGAGACTATTAAACTGACAAAAATTTCAGACCATTAACAAATTAGTTTTGCTTCTATAGAATTGAAAAAAAAGTAATAATAACAAGTTTTGGTTTGCGTCATACTTTATAGTAAGTAGCTCGTAGTTGCTACAAACATTCCGTTTCTTCATAATAGTTCATTAATATTGCACACGGCCTGGACCAAATTATAAAATAATCTATGATACACCTTGTGCGCTAATTGCAGAATACACGCATTCATGACACTGGGAAACAGAAATAATAGGTTTCGCCCAAATAAGGTAATACAAATGATTCGTTAAGTAAGGATAAAATAAAAATTCGTATTTACAAAAAAAATGCTGTTTTAGAAAAAAAAATTCAAAGAGCAGTTTCAGGGATTGTGCAATGATTTGTAAAATAAGATACTTCAATAAAATTGATTGATTGAAATTGATAATTAATTTTGAGATACTTGACATTCGGTCATTCGGTTCTTAAAACATTTTTTTTTAACTATACAAATTTGAAAGACTCCAAATTTCAAAACAATCCCAAAAGCCATTAAATTGAATAGCCTGAAAACTTAAAATATTTACCAGTTCAAGAAGAATACAGTTCTCAATTGAAATTTATCAGCTTCAATTTTGAAAACGTAAACTAATTTACCTTAAACATAGGTAACTCTTACTTGTAATTGTTGAAATAATAATTCGCAGCCAGTAATGAAAGAGAATCTTTTCTTCTTCTATTCCTAACTGACGATTCGAGCGTTCATGTTTCTCTAATTAGGCTCCATTATTGTTCCAAGGAGACGCGAAGGAGCGAGTCAGTATCCAAAAGGATTTTTAAATCGACCGACCCTACTCTAAATTATTCTAATAAAACAAAAATAAATATAAAATAAATAGGAATCAAGCAATTTGATACCTTTTTCTTGAAAGAATCTCTCTCTCGACCTTTGGCCGTGGAAAAGACTGTTGATCGTTGAAACGGCCGTTGGTCGTCTTAACGAACGTTGGTCGTCTAAACAACCGATGGTCGTGGAAACGACCGTTGATCTTCTAAACGACCACTGGATGTGGAAACGACCATTGGTCTTCTACACGAAGGTTAATTGTGGAAACGACCGCTGTCGTCTAAATGGCCGTTGGTCGTCTAAACAGCCGATGGTCGTGGAAACGAACATTAGTCGCCTGAACGACCTTTGGTCGTCTACACAAACGTTAATTGTGGAAACGA